>JABFEB020000002.1:6318069-6328714 GCA_019775895.2 Stomatorhinus ivindoensis | reverse complement strand
CTCCATAATCTTCTGTGTCACCCTGTACTGCCCACCTGCGGGGCGCCCCCCCCCCCCCCGACACCCCCGCAGCCTCACACAATGTTCTAAGAGAGCATCTGGGGATTTGTTGCGATGTGGCATTTCCCTGAAGCCGGAATGCCTCTTGTTAGGAAAGGGAACTTTGACCGTGGAAAACATTTGCAAACGGGCCGTAGCAAGACGCACCGGGCCAGGCTCACGGCACAAGCCGGTCACCATGGCGTCCTGTCACCTCACAGGGCAGCCCATAATAAGATATCAGCGCACTAAAATAGAATACTGCCTCGTCAGGGATACAACCCATTCTTTCGGAGGAAAAGAGGACATTTTCTTATTTAATCAATGGCCGTGTATGAAATATGCTCAAGGAGGCTGCCGGTCTCTTGAGTTCACTGGAGACATGCACGTCTCTCCCAAGGCAGCAGTCGCAAATGATATATCTTCATGACTTTGCTATTTCAGTGTTTTATTCTGTGTTACGTAATGAAAGCTTAGCCTTGTGTCTGCTGCATGATTACTGCTCTTTTCTTGCGCCCCGGTCTCCGTCATCAGCAGTGTCGGACGTTAGGCTCGCATTTTCGACCTGGCCACAAGTGGCGCTGTTCTGCGGCAGCGGATTCGCAGAGAACCCAAGGCCTATTCTGGACGCCCTGTGCACGGTTCTACTTACACTTTTACTCTGTCATCTCTTAAAATTTACTGCAGAATTTAGTCACGGCTCCACGTCAAGCAGCCATCAGAGTTACTCGAGTTACTGGCAAGGACCTCATCCAGCATCCAAGAGCTCCAGGTGGTACCACATTGGTTCGGCTTCATCTCTATGAAACTAGTTCCAAGTCACATAACAGGGCAACTCGTGCTTTATCCACTGTGGCAAAAGAGGATATTAAAGGTGTTTTTGCAGCCATTTGGACCCTGAGGAACGTCAAGTGTGCGTGATGTAAAACAGCAGCATTAAGCACCTCTGTGGGAGGGGTGGGCTGCTAAAACCACCCCACCATGGGCGTAAATTACCCCCTCCCCCCAATGATTAAAGCCAAGTAATACAACCCCCGCAATAATCATGTCTCCTCCGAAATGAGCAGAGACCTCAACCCCCTTCCCCCCAATGTATAGACCAAAATGACGCTCTTGCACCCCTCTGCCCCCACGGAAGACATTTTTTGCCTGAGGGCCCCCGCCCCCATCACTGGCAGCCTCTCCTCTGCTGGTGCACCTTCTGGAAGTGAGGTACAGCTTGCTAGTTCACCACAATCCTCATGACTCAGGATCCATCTCAATGACTTTCACTATTACCTCTCCTCAGGGTAAGAATCCTCTTCCTTCCGAAGGCCTTTCTGGGATACTTGGCCCAATGCAGTACACTAATTCATGAAGACCTCCACTGACTGCTCATATTTCCCCTTCTTACCTGCTGATATCCAGCATGAGCTGATCAGAATTTCCCTTGATGCGGCTCTGAGCCTCTTTGTGGTTCATACTCTCTGTGCTGTCTCCATTGATGGCCAGGATAACATCTCCGAGCTTCAGCCTGGCCTGCTCAGCCTTACTTCCAGATGTTATCTTTTAAAGAACAACAACAAAGAGACCAGCTCACAGAAACCCTTTGACTGAATGTCAATTTTGGTGCATTGTTCATCCGGCAAAGACATTACCAGTTGTGTTTCTGAGGCCAGGCAAAAGGTCATGACTTGATCCATTACAGTCTCCCTTCCACAAATTCCTCAGTTACCCTTTAGCACATATAATAAGAACCAGGGGCATCAGAAGCATTTTGAATGAGGTGGGGACACACTGGCACAAAACTAATATTTTATGTGAAATGTGTGTTTGTGTGTGTGTGTGTGGTTGGGGTGGTCCAAACTAATAATTATGAAATGTGAGGGGGACACTATAGAATGAAATTCTCACAGCAATCTCTTCCCCTTTAAATATTGTATATTATTTTTGACGTAGTTGGGGTATTTATAAATGCAGTGATTAACATTTTTCACAACCTTATTTAAGACAGGTACTTTTAGCTATAATATTAGACATTAGAATCATTCATTTATTGAACAGAGCAGCCAGACTGAAAATACCTCAGTCCATAACGAATTTATACTTTGGTCCATGGATTTGTAAACCTACAAACATATATGATTTTTTTAGGTGACATCATATGCAGTTTGAAACTGTTGCTCATTTACTAACAGGATTTCTGCTTGCCTGGTAACACCGACGCGAAGAACGTTTCTGTGAAAGCACCGAACGTTGAAAAGACATAAAATAAATTCACTTGACTTGGTGAGTTAATATAAGTCTGCATATGACAGCCTGTCGATAAATCTTATTTTATCTCTAGCCACATGGCTCTATGGAATGTGGTACTTTATGGGTTCAAAATGGAAAGGGGTTACATACAATGATAAGAAAGTAAATGAAGCAAACGGAACTCGCTGTGAAAGGGAAGATACGAACTGTGAAATAGGAATAAGCGAAAACGGGTCAGATAGGCGCAATACGATGTTCCTGAGATACATTAAAAAGCCAAAGAGGAATTTAAGAGTCAACGCAGTTAACGTCATTTTACTAAAATGAGAATTTTACATAGAAGGATAATAGTGTTGAATAAATCAACTGACGATTCCGGTGTACATGAGGTGTTAAAAGATGTGGAATCTTTTAACACCTCATTCAGGATGAGCTAGATGGCTTTTCGGAGTAGCTGTACATCCGTGGTATGTACATTATTTGATAAGTGTTAATAAAACAAATTATGTATTACTAATCCAGGTGTTATGGTTGAAAAAGTAATACACAGGCAGAAGATGTTACGTTTATGTATCCATTAATCGTGTTACAGCCTATGTGGTAAGACGAACTCGGTACGGATGCATTGGTTAATAAACTTCGACAGATGATAGAACCGCAGTTATAATATGGGAACTGAAATAAGGGATGGAAACGAGAACCAAACCTGAGTTTATTCCAAGCGACGGGAAATACACTGGAAGGTGTAAAGAGACAAAGGAAGCCTACCTTAGATATTGTTAAAGGTGTACTGAAGTCCCTTCCACCGACAAGTCTAAAGCCCCAAGGAGCGGGTCCGTTTAGGATTACAGTTTTGGACATCGCGTTGTTTATTATTTTCTAAAAAATTAACTAAAAACGAAAATAATATTCAATCAACAACGTAGACTTAGCGCCACTGCATCGGTGCCGCAACAACGTCTGAGGCTTTTCTCTCTCATTTGTTCGCACCTTAAATAATGAATCATCCTCATGACGTTGAATAAGGGAAGTTTTTTGGACGAGTGACGCGTTAAACGACAGAAATCAAAAGCACACGTATAAAATATAAAATATTTAAACGTGTTTAGGCTAAAAACTGAAACTCCGTAAGCTCCATTCGATTCCCATAACTGAACAAATTATAGCGTCCTGCCGCGTACAATAGTAATAAAAAGGCAAGATCTTAGCAGACTGCAGCTGAGAGACAAGGCAGCTTAACTTTACACCAAATCTAATTTCAGTGTTTCTGATTTTTAAATGACATCCACGTGAGATTTTCTAGTAAGGGGGGTTACTTTGATACCTCTTGCCAAAGCCACATGTGACAAACTATCCCCGTAGCAGCATTAATGCACTGCATCCATCTTCCTCATCTCCAGGGATCGTGCAGTCACGTGTGACAGGGTCATTTTGACAGCCGGTATACGTGCCCCCTTTTCCGTGCCTAACACCGCATTTCCAGTACCGGGAGTGAGCCGATCTCACGGCGGACCTAGATATCGCGCTTTCGGGTCATGCTGCAGGCAATCTGTGTGCAGGCGGTTCCGAGCCCGATTCACCATGGATTCTCAGATATGCGTTTCCTTCTGAAACCGACGGCTCCATCTGCAGGGTGTGTAAATTCAGTCGAGTCTTGGATCTGATATATTGGATAAATAGATAGCCTATATAAACCTAGAAGTCTATATAGAAATCTAGGCTAAATGCTAATGTGTTCTGCGAGTAAAACTGTTGTCTGGAAGTTGTCCCCCTTGTCATCTAACCTGTAGCGCCTCACTTGAGTGGTGATTAGATCATGAATAACCTACTAACTCCCAACTGTTGAAACGTCTTTATAAAAACATTTACCTACGATTCTTTACTAACAACAACCCTTACGGTGGTACACGAAGTATTTTGCACTTATTTACAAAGCGATTTAATGATTTTAGCTTGAATCCTTTGCGAAATACCAGGATGGAACCGATATGGAACCGATAAATAAATAAATGATCAAAAGATGTCTTGCCTGTCTTAACAGGACTGAAACACCGTATTTATAGAATAAAGACACCTTTTATATAATTAAGCCTTTATAATACAGTTTACAGTTTAATGCAAGTTATCATCCGATCTTTGAATAGAACTTAAGTAAAGTGTATCTCTTGCTGTATGAAGGCATCGTTTGTCTTATGAGTGAGTGCGTAGCATTGCTTGCCTTGAACAATGTAAGTTATGATTTATTTACAAACCGTAGCAGCTAATACATACACCAGCGCAAGAATTTGAAAAATGAAGCTGTAAAATATGTCAATCAGTACTACTGTTACTAAAGATAGAGCATCTGAACTTCCACCTCACCTTCCATAATATTCTTTAGAAGAGATTCTCATTCATACATTGGTGTTTAACCCTGTTGTGGAATGACCCGCATTTTTGTGTGAATTGTGTTCTCGTTGGAGCATCATTAACACGCCTAGAGAAAAAACTCTGTATTGTCTGTTTGTCTTTTTGTTTAGGTCACGCTATCATGATCTACCTCCGTCTGCCCCCGTCCTGTTCCAGTCTGGCCAGCAGATGTCGCCACTGGCTATCCCGTGTGCTCTCATTTTCCACACTTGTGATTAGTCAATTGTTATGGTTCACACCTGTTCCTCACGTAATATCCATTATCTGTGTATGCATTGTGTATGTATGTATGTGACTGCCCTCTCCAGGCTAACAAGCTCAGTCATTGATGTTATTGTAGCTGTTGTTTGTGTTGGTTCAGTGAATTATAGTATAAGTCTTAAATCACATGCCCGTTTACAGATGCCACTTTATCCTGGTGTCCATACATGACACATACAGAGTGGCACCATTTACATTAAAACTTGGTTTGCAGAGGAATTTATTGCACTTTGTCACCGTACTGTGTAGTGATATAAAGAAATTTTCCGTAGTCAAAGTAAATAAAAAATAATTATTTGTTTATAGACAATTTAATATTTATTGGTTTCTTTAGAAAAACAGGTTTACTTTAATGCCTAAACCTATGCTGCTCACAACTCAAGGTGGACTTAGTAGATACCTCACAGAAAGTATGTTTCTGGTATCAGAGTCCATTCTCCCCACTCATAATTGTTCTTCATTGAATCCTAGATATAGCTTCCATGTGAAGTATTGTTCACCACAATATGAAAGGTGCACTCTCATTGGCTAGAATATAACAAGAATTAAACAGAACCTTATAGTGTAATCTTTGGAAATAGTTGCTCTACTAAATATATTGAATAGTTTATATAACCATATGTAATATTCCTCATGTCCGTCGTCCTCAGACTAAACTCAGAGGCATACTCTGAGAATCTATCATCATATGCAAAGTAATTTGACAGGCTTTTCCACAATTCTTCCTAAAAACAGAGGACTATTTCAACAACATAAGCAGTTATGGAAAATATCTTGACTAGTAAACGGGAACAGATACTAATACACTTATCGTACAATAAAGAGTTTCAAATAAGACCATTCATCCATTCACATAAACTTGTTTTACCTCTACAGAAACAGTAAATTTACTATATAGCTACTGGGAGAGGAGAGGATTTTACATGGACCTATAATGCAATCTACAGGCCATTGCAAATATTTTTGCAGTGTTGAATAAATAAATGAATACTAAATGAATAGACTATAATATTTAATAAATTAAAAAATGTATTTAGTCTTTGAAAGATATTGTGTAAAAACAAATGTATGCTTAATCCAAATCATAAATGTTCCCATAAATGTTGCTTAAGTTTCAACAGATATTTTGGATTTCATATCTAAAACACATACTGTTAACACATCCAGATAAATTAAATATTATTTTAAAATAGTTTAAAGTAAAATTATAAAAAACAAAAGGTTCATTGTTATCATTTCTGCCACCATCAGCGTGATCCCCCTTATTACACGAGCTATATATGTAAGTCACACAGACTCGCTGAAACGTCGTCTTTCTTGGCGCACTTTATACAAGGTTTATGTCACTCTTTGGGAGCCTACCAAGTCGGCAGGGGTGTTTTCTTGTAGGCAAAGGCATCGAGGCTACGCTCAAAGTGTGGCTGAAGATTTAATATATTGTTATACAGAGAGAGTAATGTAAAGAAAATCCAGGTAAGCCTGATCACTAACCGCATTTCTGTTAGAATAACTCTATCTATTATTCATAAAAGCAATCGCTATGTCGGTAACACAGACTAGCCGCACCTCTAACTTTCTGCGGAGCTTCGGCGCACAGAAGTTCTCGAAGCTTCCATGAGACAGATGCCGCTTCCCTGGGGAAGCCTATCAGCGGAGAACCAGATAATGCCAGAAGATGCCACGGAATGTTATTTTAAATATATATCTAATCAAGCTTTAGCGGAGTGTCAGGATAGACATCGCCCAACGTTTCTGATTTCACAACACTTAACATCTCAGTGTATTAGATACAGTTGCTTGTTTTTAGGATGTTTACTTTGAAGGCTGCGGTCTCAGTCTTTGGGGGGGGGGTTAGAGAATTTTCTTATCGGTGTCCAATTAAAGAGTAAGTGGAACGGATATGTTGTGTATTTTACTTTCTTTAATGTGTACTTTCGTATTCTAGGATATTTGCACACACGCCTGAGACAAACACCGCAGCTTTGATCTTTGCGCATTCACAGTATTTCCTGCAGCTGTAGTTGGATTTTTGAGCATTAAAATTTTGTGATATGAAATGTCGTTGCTCCCTTTAGGAAAAGAGCAATTTACTTTGATTGATCCAACACAATTTTTTCTACATGCAGATCGCTGCTCTCAATTATATTGACATTTCTGTGGTTATGTTTTCACAATAAGAGAGTAGTTTAAATGGAGAACAGCTCCTCCTAAACCTCAAGCCAGCACCGTTTGTCTTATTCAGGTTTTACACTGAAGTAAACATGAGACTGGCCCTGTCCTTCTGCGTGTCTGTAGCCCTGTGCTGCATCCCTCACACCCGGGCTGAGTTCTACACGTCCATCGGTATGTGGGTTCTCATCACACAGAAATGTACGATATTATCGTTGCATGTTGCCGGCAGAAAAGTTAGACATAATTAAAAATTAGTTTAACCGATGAATGTACTTTGAAGAGCGTTTCAAAAGCAAGAAAAGCTTCCTCCGTATTTTCTCCAAATTGCTTTCTTTTAGGTCAGATGACAGAGCTGATAGTTACAGAAAGGGAGCTGGTTCACTCTCTGAAGGAGTATATACGCTCTGCAGAGTCAAAACTTGCATTTATTAAAAGGTAAAGTAATGTTTACTGAAATGTGAGTTGTAATACTTGTGTTGGTATTAACATTTGAAGTTCTCCTGGCTCCATTTTTTGCCCATTGTTGCATACTTAAATGCTTATTTATCTACAGCACATTGAATGACCTCTGTGTATGATAATATGCGATATAAATCAAATAAACTTGCCTTGCAAACTTATAATGCCAACCTGACACCTGGCAGCAGTAAACCTTTTCTGGAAATATATAAATCAGCTAAATGATATATTTTATATAATTTATAATTCATAGAAATTATTATTTTTATTATTAATCAGTAATAATGGCTTGGTAATTCAGTACAGGGCCTGTTAAATAGCGTTTAGGGCCATCCGAGTCTGTGTTTCTGTTATGGAGTCACGCACTGTGTGATCAGCCTGTGTGCCATCCTCAGTTGGGCAGACAAGCTGGATGTTTTGACTCGAATGTCCACAGCGGACCCCGAGGGCTACTTGGCACACCCCGTCAATGCCTACAAACTGATGAAGAGGCTCAATTCCGAGTGGCCACAGCTAGAGACCTTGGTGCAGCAGGACCTGTCCAGCGGTAGGCTTGAGAACCAAACTTATTTTGGGGCTTGAATTGGTAGAATGGGGAGTACAGTCGTGTGTTTGCTGCATGTGGTCCTGGAGGCGTGTGGTGAAGACCAGCTCTGCTCTGCTCTCTGTCACCTTCCTCAGGCTTCATCGCCAACATCTCGCTGCGTCGTCAGATCTTCCCTGATGACGAGGATGAGAGGGGCGCGGCCAGAGCGCTGCTTCGTCTTCAGGACACGTACAGACTCGACTCGGAGGTTCTGTCGAGCGGCCAGCTGCCAGGTGAGAGGGGTTTGGCAGCAAAGTGAGGTAGAGCGCCGCGGTCCCCTTTGTCACAAGCGGTGTCTTCTCTATTACATACTGCTTACGATACCTCGTAAACATTTATCCCTATTAATACGGGGCTAACATATATATTTTTTTGTATGGAGGGGTGAGAGGCGAAGGAAGATCATTTGAGAAATTTATTGTGATGCTGAAACTCTCAACTGTGGTCATTTCCATTTAAGCTGTATACATTGTTTTCCTCCAACATTTATGGCTGCCACTAACAGCTGTTTTTCTATGGTTTTAATCTGTCTACTATTTTAATCTGAATGACTAATTCCGATTGAATAATCTAAACGCTTAATTTTCCTCTAGGAAATGAAATTGACAGTTTAAGTTAATTTCAGCTTTCAATTGCGGTGCTTTAGATAACGGATGCTGACTTTTCAGCATGATACGGACGTTACTTTCGCCCACAATTCCACAAGAAAATTAGTAGTATGCCTAAAATATTAATGAGATGCGTATTGTGACGCGTTTTAGATCCCTATGCTTATTAGATTCGGTTAGTAGAGCACGCCCCGCCCCATGCCATCGTGAAACGTGGAAGCTCTAAATAGACACAACATCTTTTAAAAAAGGAGATATTGTGGTTAAACTAGGTAATAAGATGTTGGTGGCGTGGCATTGCTTTTTTTTGGGGGGGGGGGATACAAGGACAAAAGATATTCAAATGCTCTCTGTACTAATGGAAATTTAATAAGCATGAATAGATAGCACTTATGGTGATTTTTGCCTATTCTGGCCGTCCGTCACCCCGAATAGCACAGACGGTCTCCTTTTTACTTTGAACTACTCCCATAATTGCACAGTGATATTTAAGAAAAAAACTTTTGATATAATGAACCGAAGCATTTTAAAAATGACGGTCATTTCATCAAAATAATTTTTTAAAAGCGATGCGTCGATGTTATTGACCACGTTGACTGATCGCGGAAGCCCTAATTGCTTCTTGCATGTTCAGGTGTGCAGTACAGCAGCCAGCTTACGGTGGACGACTGCTACTCCTTGGGAAAGACGGCTCACGAGGAAGAAGATCATTACCACTCCGTACTGTGGATGCAGGAAGCACTGCGACGGCTGCACACGGGCGAGGAGGCCTTCGCCTCCGAGGCTGAAGTTCTGGACTATCTCAGCTATTCTGTCTACCAGATGGGAGACGTTCATCGGACTCTGGAGCTGACAAGACGCCTGATTTCAGCTGGTAGGCCTGGCACCTGCCTCCGTTTTCATCGTCACAGTAGGAGACTTTGCTGTCCCCATTTGGCGTTTTTAAAAGCTTTGTTTTTTTCCTGAAATTGCACCGTTTTATTCAAAATGTAACCGATTTTTAGATTATGTGTCTTTTAAAATATGTTTAGTTAATATTATAGTGCGTCTAGTTCTGCATTTTTCAAGTTATTCTCGTAGCTTTGCATTTGAGAAGGAGGCTCCTCTTCTGGGCTAACAAAGACACCGATGTGTTACAACCTGAATGAAATTGGTTGGAAGAAGAAAAATCATCATACAGTCGTCCATGAGACTGCGTTGGTCTAATGATTATCATGGGAATTGGGTGAGAGCTGGAAGTCGAGCCCTGACAGAGATGTCGGTGTCAGAATAACGGTCCTTTCCGTCTTCGTCAGATCCCACCCATGAAAGGGCGAGAGGAAACCTGCAGCACTTAGAGCTGATTCTGTCCAATGAGGCGGCCCAGAGCAGTACCATGGCAACAGCAGCAAAGCCCATAACACTGGATACCTATCAGCGTCCCCCCAGTCATCTGCCCGACAGGGAGAGATATGAGGCCCTTTGCAGGGGGGAGGGGGCCACAATGGTAAGTGTCCAGGGGGGGTCTGCTAAAATGCTGTCTCTGTCTGCCCAATGGCTTTCCTGTGCTGACCCCTTCCAAACTGATTGGGAGGGGGGAATTCTGTAATTCCTGGTCACTTTCTTGTGCCGTTTTCCTACCTCACAACAGGAACTGTGACCTTTATGCTAAATATGCATGGGAGATGCAAAAAGCGTGTAGGTAAATCCGTACACGTAATTTCATATAGAACTACGCTGCCACACCAAATCAATGGAGAATGAACAAGTTGTTTCTTTAGTAATTGGTTGGGATTCGCACCTATTATATTAGACTGAAGTACAGTGGATAGAAAAAGTCTACACACCCCTGTGAAAATGTCAGGTTTCTGTGGTGTAAAAAATGAGACAAAGATAA
>JABFEB020000002.1:6297352-6317969 GCA_019775895.2 Stomatorhinus ivindoensis | reverse complement strand
CTTTGTCTCATTTTTTACACCACAGAAACCTGACATTTTCACAGGGGTGTGTAGACTTTTTCTATCCACTGTATGTCAGTTAGTGATCAAATTTTCTGATGCAGGAATATGGAGATGCAAGCAAAAAGGTTCTCATTAATGCATTAAAAATAATTCCATCTTCTCATTTTTGCTCCACTATTGATCTTTTCCCAGCACTTCTGCACATCTTCCATGTTAGTGCTGTTGCTTGTGGTCAAGCAGTCTGCAGAGTACATTGAAATGATAGTAGTTGTCGATCAAGCAAAAAAAACTCAGGACCTACCTCTGAGGAACTACAGTCGGGCCAAGTTCTTCCAGTGGGAACACAACAGAAGTTTGTGGTTCCTGAAAAAGGTTCTGATTCCTGCTGTGGAAAAGCCCCTTTTGTTGCTTTATTCATACTTGTACTCTCCCATCTCGCAGATGTGAGTGAACAGTAGGTTTAGACTGGTGTTCACACTGCTAAGTGTGGTGAGTAACCCCTCCGACCCCCATCTTGTACTCAGACTCCACAAAGGCGCAGTAAGCTCTTCTGCCGCTACCAGGACCGGGGCAGGAACCCACGGCTGCTCGTGGCCCCTATGAAGGAGGAGGATGAGTGGGACAGCCCACACATTGTGCGCTACCATGATGCCCTGTCTCAGGCTGAGATTGAGAGGATCAAAGATCTCGCCAAGCCCAAGGTGAGAAGGTCACAGCGCATGTCATGGAAGGTCATGGTCATGCTGCTAGAACTGCGGTTAAAATCAAGGAAATAATTTGGGCCTGTTGAAGTAGTTGTGGTCATTTCTGTACTGCATGTAAAATACACTTTTTGCTTATTATGTGTCTTTCCTGTTTTGTATGTTTTCGTTTTGATTATACCTGTTCGCAAAGCTCGCAAGGGCTACGATACGCGACCCAGTGTCAGGCGCGCTAACAGTGGCAAATTACAGAGTGTCTAAAAGGTAAGCGGTGAAACGGGTTCGTTTGCCGTGTTCCCTGCGCTGGCCGATTCCCCTGATCGTCTTGGCCGGTGCCTGTCTCCGCCCCTCCATGCCGGGTCGACATCTCAGCTCTCTTTCATGTGCTCTCAGCGCCTGGCTAGCACACAGTGTGGACCCCGTTATTGTCCGCGTCACTCAGAGGATAGCCGACGTGACGGGGCTCTCGTTGGAGACTGCTGAGTCGCTGCAGGTGCTTTGCGTCTGTCTGTGGGTTCGATGTGCCTCTGAGCTGTCCTTAAAAACACATGTATCCATCAGTCCAGAGTCAGAACATGTCTTCCCATTTGCTGCCTGTATTCCCTCCTTAAATGTGTCTTTCATGTGTCACCGAACAGGTTGCAAACTACGGCATAGGAGGCCAATATGAGCCACATTACGATTTCTCAAGGGTAAGCTCTGTGTACGCGACGGGCTGATTTAATCAATAAGCCTGATAACAAACACTTAAAATTAGATTTATATTATGAAACACCTGTTAAAACAGGCAAATACTAAATCCCTGGTTTACTTGGTTGAAATCCCATTATTGGTCTTATTAGGCTAACTGGCATGTAAAAAACTAATGAAAAATAGTGTTTTCCAGGACTGAATCAGCTGTGTACAGTGTTGGTTATAGTGCCACCTAGTGAGCGATGCACATTAATAATAATCAAATAATAATAATAATCAATGCTTTATTTATCCCCGTGGGGAAATTATTAGTTAACATGTCAAACATTAAGTCTTCCCTGCAAATTAAGCTTGTAATTATACTGTATATTTGCATTGTATGGGCCAGAAGTATTCGTTTGCAGTTAAAGCTGTAAACTTTCTTTCAGCGTCCATTTGACAGCGACCTCAAGATAGAAGGGAATAGGCTTGCGACGTATCTGAATTATGTAAGTTTGTGTCTCTCCTGTGAGGCACACGCTGCCCTTCATTGGATTTACTGTACGATTTTATCTTCATAGAAAGATGTGCCTGATGGTATCAAATCATTAGGCAGTGGAAATCATCAGGCTACTTGTTAACGTTAAGTAAGTATGCAAGTATCGATGACACAAGTGGACCGATCAACGTTTTTCAATTGGTATTTTGGCCTAAAGCATCAGTTGTAGCTTGATCTTACATTTAGATTTATTGTGTATTCAGAGTGAGCTGTTTCTATTTTTTAATTAATGACCATCATTAATTAAAAAATACGGTCCAATCCATATTGCATCATTGCAAAAAGGCAAATTATTAGGAAACCATTATTAGTTTCCACTTCTATGCAAATGATTTAACAATTACTTGGCACGTATTCGTTCAGTATAGCCTCACGTTAAATTGCATTTTCACAGTCCCTTATCAGTAAAACACTATGTCGTAACAATAAACCTTAACTAAACATTAAGTTCATTTCGACAAGCAGGCAAAATTTTGGCTTAAGCTGGGACTGCCCATGTCACATCGCTGTATTTCCCTCCAAAAGCTGAGCGACGTGGGGGATGGAGGTGCTACGGTCTTCACAGACATCGGCGTGGCGTTGAAGCCGAGACGGGTGAATGATCATTTCAGTAAAGGGTGACGCAGTCACACTTGTTTGCACTGTGCGCAAATATTGTTGTGTTCTTTGGAGGTGTATTTGCAGTATGACAGCAGTAAGTGTCGCAATTTCACATTAAATTTCCGCCTGCTACTCTCCAAACTGTCAGGGGTAGGTAATGAAAAATATTGTTTTAGGGAGCAGAATTTTCTTCTCCGCTGTATTTCGGAGTTGATTAAAATCAAATTTAGAGTTATTCCATAACACCTGATTTTAAGCATTTGTCAAAAGTTAAAGTCGAACAAGTAAGAATAATCAGCAGAAATGTTTTTGCTCTTTTCTCTTTTTTTTCTATAATTTCTATAACTTTTCTCTTTTTTTTCTACAATTTCGCCTATTTTCTTACCTTCCAGGGTACTGCTGTGTTCTGGCACAACCTCTACAGGAGCGGGAAGGGAGACTTAAGGACAAGACATGCTGCCTGTCCGGTGCTGGTAGGAAGCAAATGGGGTGAGTCTTACCCTCCGAGTACAGAGACTGACAACCGTCCACATTTAAAAAGGAGCTCTTGTACCAAAGAAGGGTGTAGCAGTGTTTCCCAGTCCGCCCCTTCGGGAACCCACTGGTGGGCTGCATTTCACTCCCTTCCTGTCAGGCAGTCCACATTTTCTTTGCTTGGGAGGGAGCAAAAACGTGGACTGTCTGCGGGTCCCTGGAGACCGGATTGGACCGTATTAAAGAAATAAGCTGAACACTCCTCCATCAGTGAACGTCTGACACGTTCAGGGTGCCAGCAGTTAGAATGCAGTCTGTAGTTACCGGTTCCTGGTATTTGGGTCCTGTGGACTCTGAAATTGTCTCCTCTCGTTTTTGCGCTATGTGTTTGTTTTTAATGTTTTCAGAGCCAACAGTCAATTCACGTAATAAAAATTTGTCGTTAGCAGTTATCGTTAGCTTCTGCTAATTTTTTTTCAGTGCTTTATTGGTTTAGCGTTATTGAATTAAACTTTGGAGGCAGCGGATTAGCAGTTACCAGCATTTTCTGGTTAGTTGTACCAACCGCTGACAGTTGACATCGGTGATTTGGCGTGTCTCGTCAACCTTCTTTTCACTCTCTGAAGTAGAACCACGGTCGGGTAGCCTATGCTAGCTCCTCACTAGCCTTTTCAAAACCAGAGTTTTTACTGTTGCACTGCTGCTTGGTACTCATTGTGACTACATGGATGCAAGTCCTGAGATCAGTATGCTGGACTGACTGCTGTGTGAAACGAATAAACACAATCTGCCCCTGGTATTCTGCTGTTGGCAGTAGCCAATATGTGGATCCATGAGCGAGGCCAAGAGTTTCGAAGGCAGTGCGGACTGACGGAGGGGGACTGACCTGGATCGCCGCTCTCATCCTCCTGATGTTCTCAGTCAGTGTCTGCTGCTGCTTGTCCTTCTCTGGGTCTCATTCTGCACTTCGGCTACAGAGTAGCTGGGATTTAATGCAGACGTGGAATCCAACATTTCTCTAATTATTCAGTTTTAATGTTAGATTGCTTGTTTTTAGTTTCTGCAAACCAAACCTTTTATAATTTAGCATTTTACTTTCTTTTAAGTTCCATTATATAATTTGAATATAGTAACCAATTATACTAAGTATCACCTGACAAGCTCCTTCAATGTTATTGGTCTGTATCTCTTTGGAAAGTAGTAGTTATCAACAAATGTGACTCTTGAAAAGAATAAAATGTTTTTGAAAATATGTCCAGTACTTGGTGTCTGAATTATTTAAATGTGTGGAATAGTGCATTATTGATACCAGACAATTAACTATTTTATTTATCGAATTTCTTAAATGAGGAATGCATATGGGTTTAGAACTGGCTGCTGCTTTCATGACAGACACTCATTAAATCACAACATATTTGCCAATTAAATGAAATATATTACCATGAGAAATATATTATTGCACATACATTGTATGGGTGAAAATCTGGAATTGATCAAATTTTGAGACAAATCACCAAAATTAAAGCAACGCTGCTTAGAGGCAGCAAAGGGAGGGGTGACTGCAGGAGACTCTGGACCTTGTGCATAACTCAAAAAATATTTACTGAGTGTTATCACGTAACAATATGATATGGTGTGGTAGAATTGTCACTGGAGTCGGTTGTTTAAGAGTCTGACAAGTTTCATTTCACCGCAAAGCTTTGGGGGACAGACACTCGGCAGTCTTTCGTGTGTCTCCTGCTCTGCTCCCTGAACGACAAGTGCGGACATCTTTTATAGCCAAAAACACGCCATAAATCAGAGCTAGATAAGATTTGACCAACTCTGAGCTATTAGTTACGTTTCCCCCAAATGAGCCTCCGAATGGACTCCTCTCGTTTGTAAATTTCTTATATTCCCCAGTTCAAGGAGGGGTCAGATACCTTTGGAAACCAGTTACTTCTACTAAATGGGGCCCAGCATCAGGTCAAGGCAGGGTCCGCTTTTTCATGGTCACTCCTTTGGTTTCAGGACCCTCTTCAAATAAGCCGAGGCCCTCGGTTCCCTTCACGTATCCCTGACCCTGAACATACATGCATTTCTTACACGCTTCCTGCAGTAGCCTCGCTTCTCAGGTCGGGGCTCTACCTTGACTGGTCCTTTTTGCAGAATAAGTCGTACCAAATTACGTTAGTTCCTCTTGAAAAATGAAAACCTATTAAATTAAGCAAGCTTACATGATATGTTTAGTATATTAAATGTTTCAAGGCAGAAGTTAACTGTTACAATCATCATATTTGAACCAACAGTGTTATAATTTTCATTAATAATTACTGATTGAATTTGCATCGAGTTTGCGTAACCATGGATTTTTCTTCCACGAAGGATCAAGATCTACACCTGATTGTATTTTGAGAAAAATCACACCAAAATTGAAGAGGCAGCGCCATCTTGCAACAAAGGAAGTAAAGCAGCCACAGAAGAGGTTTATAAACTTATAACACTTGTGAACACTGGAATTCTATTATTTTATGGATCTTTCTGATAGTGTTAATGGTACACTCTACTGCAGCACCTTAAAATGCTGACTTGCGATAACCTTAAAAAAAAATTTAATCCAGTGATTTTCTTCTACCAAAATTGCTAGTTGGCCAAGTCGGCTGTTGAAAACGCTGTGCTTGAATGCATGGGTTTGTGTTTTAGAGAGATCCTCAGTGAATGTGAATACTTCATGGGACCATAACGACTGAGTAGCAGATAGATATTTTGCAATGCAATCCAATGCAATTATGGTTAAGGGAATTGCTATATATTTAGCTTCCTTGATGTGATCCTTCCATTCAAAAAAGATAATTTTTTAACCTAAGAAGATGGCAGTGTATTACAATATAATGCAAAGTCTCCTGTTAAAGCCAAACCTGTTTTGAAAAATTCCAAATGCCTCTTTGGCTGTTGGGGTAGAATCCTGTGCAATTTCCCTCTGTTGTGTCATTTGCCAAAATAATTCCAAGGATGCTTTTTAAAATAATGACAGGAATTCAGGAGTTAAACAGCATCTGCACTTAAAATGTCACATTGCTGCATTTCCTCAAACACATGAAGATGTCAAGGTAAACGTGAAACTACAGGTGTGTTTGTATTGATATCATCAACACAAAAGTGTAACTTTCTGAAATTACTCTAAGTAAATGTTGCAACATTTCAAAATACATACTTATTTAGAAAATTGTATGGATGGTACACTACTCCACAGAAAGGTACATAAAAAACTACATTAAAAAAACACGTGATTAACCTTTCCCAACGTTTCCCTAACCGCTAACCACATCACATCCCTGCGATATGTTTCAGCATCTTCGGCTGAGGAACCTAATAAATGTGGTAGAATTATCCGGCGGAGAAGCGGAGCGGAAGCTGCCAGACCGGGCATATTCGCTTAAGGATGCCGGCGACGGCGGGCGGGGCCTGCCAGCATCATCATCACCGCCATCATCATCCTCACACGCAGCTGCTGATGCTGAGCAGCACTGGAGCGAAGGCGGGCAAGCCATGAACTGCAGTTTGACTGGCGTTGGCCTTGCCGCTTCGGGGGTATTCATACCGAGGTAAGAGAGATTCGCGCAAATGATGATACTGAGCATCCGACAGGACGCAGCAGCATCTCCGCCTCATAGTTTGTATTTCGCGTTCACAAGTGTGGGAATTTCCCTGTGATTGTTATTAATGCGGCGATCAGTCATGTTAAAGCTTTGGAGCCCCGGAGGACCGGGCGAGGGCTGCTTCTCGGTACCTTTACACATTAGTATAAATGCAGCCGTTTTTATTAGTATTTGGTCAGCCCCCGAAGCCATTTTCGGGATAAAAACAAGCGACTGTTCCTTTTCATTCTTTCTTTTTATTTATCATATTATTATGGCGAAATATGTCAGCACAGTTCTATCCTATTTTATGGTATTCTTTTCCACCTTCTTATGCTGTACAGGGTTAGTTATGAGGATACCTGCGGAGGACCGGCTCTGTCCGCCGGCGTTCGGGCTCACTGGCGGCCCTGTATGATGCGTGATTGTCCCTGTGATCTCTCCAGGGTGTCCCGTTGCCTGGGGGTGGCTCCGGCCCCCCTCCCCCCCTCGTCTGGGATAGGTTTATAGATGGGATGGATATTACGCTGATCAAAAATAGAACTGCTCTCTCTCTCTCTCTCTCTCTCTCTCTCTCTCTCTCTCTTTCTCTCTCTCTCTCTCTGTATTCTTCGATTTATTTGCTGCACGCATGTAAAATCGCCTCTATGCAAAACTAAGCAGATCTGGTGTTTGCATTCCTGCTGGTATTTTACTCTCTTTTACTGTTGTAGTATCTAAGCTAAAAGAGGCAGCATAAAGCAAGATATTTGTTCATGTCCTTTAATACCCCAGTAAATTAATATGATTCTGGTTTTTAAGACAGTTGGATGGCGACCACAGTGTAGGCCTACATACCAGGGAGTTAGTCAAAGTGGTTCTGTTACTGATGAAAGCCCAGAATGAATTTAGGCCTCGGCGATGATGTGTTCTGACCGTACGCATCTCACATCACCATGACTTAATTTCTTTATCGAATTCTTAAAATATGTGAACAGAAATACTGCACACTTAGTGGCGCTCTGTCACTACTGGTTGATAGTCAGTACTAGATATATGTTACGAAATTAGTAAAGAAATAGTGTGCATCTGCTCTTTAGAAGATATTTTTAAAGGCACACAGTAAAAATAACATCTATATACGGGTGTTTTATACTTTCTCCAAGTGATAGAGCATGGTTTTATTGTATGCAAAATATAACATATTGTCTTGTTTTAAGCAAAAACTTCTTTTAGTGTAACGTATGAGGACATGCTCAGAAGTTGCACCAAGCTAACGCCACATGTGTAAAATACTAGGTTAAAGGTCACATTTTCAAAATAAATTCACAAAACAGACCCAATTGTATACTATTTATCAAAAAATAATAGTGAAACATGTTTCAGTGTGTTTTTACCTACGGTACAGTCATTTATAGTCATTAATAGGGGGGCAAGTTATACACATACTAATGATAGTTAATGCAATGTCATGATGCAGTATATTAAGTGTACCTTCAATTACAAAACAATGCAACGGGAATACTGTAAGATTCAATACTTTACAATAAATAAAAATATAAAACTAAATAAAAAAAAAACATTTTAAGAGGGGTAATTGAGAAAAGGGGGTAATCGATAAAAATGGGCTGTTGGCAAATCTCTGTGAATGCAGACAGTGAGATGTAGGAAGAAAGCGTCTGTAGGATCTCGCTGGTATCCTGTTCCTTGCTGCTAGACTTGATGTCTGACTCATCGTTGATGAAATTCTGGAACAGGATTCTGTGTCTGACCGGAACTTTTTGTCTGTCCCCTTCGGCAAACTTTCACGATTGCGGGATCCCTCGAGAGATTTTGTGTGATCACCGGTTATCGATAAACAGGCACTTGGAACATTAAGGGATTTTCTTTCACTGAGGCGTGGGAACCACCTGAGTCAAACTGGCAAACGCAGGGTGGGCAGCTGAGCCGGAATGTTCACCAGAACCAGTCGTCCTTCTAGAAACTGTCCCTCTAGATCAGGGGTCACCAGCTTTTTTGAAACTGAGAGCTGCTTCACGGGCACTGAGCCTTACAAAGGGCCACCAGTTTGAAACGCCTCCTAAACTTATCTAAACTTCATGTTTAATAATCATCTTTTAAATACTTCTGTTTTTAGATATTGTCTCTATTTTAAGTCGTTCAGTGTCAGCACTGGGCAGTTCTGTGTTTACAGTCCAGATGCATTCATAAATAATTTGTGAACCTCTATTTTAGAGCTCCCCAGTTCTGGTCCTGGAGGGCAAGTTTGCACCACAGTCTGCAGATTTCCCTGCTTAAACACACCTTATTCAACTGCTGGCTTTAGCAGGTGTGTTTGAGCAAACTGTGTCACAGACTGGTCCTCCAGGACCGGAATCGGGGAAACCCTGCCCTATTTGTAAGTTCAGATTTTGGGTTTAGGAGCTTAAGGCTCCTAGCAGAGGCTCAGACTCTGAGCAGAGGATACCAAGTCAGCACCTCACTTCTTAGAAGAAAACTCACTTTTGCCATAAAATGTTTTTGGGATTTGTATCTGTTGGTACATCTGATAGCACTTTACTCGAGGGGACACAAATAATGTAGTGGAAGTCTTACTCAATGTATTAACCAGAAACTAAGTGTTAGTTACGTACTGATCCCATGTTTGTTCATCATTAATTAATCATGACAGTTCATGTATTTCATGCAGTTACTATATTTGCTCATGATTTGTACTTCAGTAGTAATTGATTTACTAAGTTACTTGTGCCTCCTCAGGTGAAGTGTTACCGTATATATTTGTGCTTTCAAAGTTTTAGCATCGTTTGATTGCATAACTGTTATGGAATGCTCCCCCCCCCCCCCCGAAAAGGCACGTCTCTTATTGACTGTCCTACTTTTATCTGTTCCCCTGTTACCCCTACAGCCTATTGGTTACCTACGCACTGGCATCAGCATTGATCTGCTCCATTAGGTAGATGCTACACATAGAGGGAGAGGGACCTCAGGACTGTGATTAGAGACACTCACCAAACAGTGAGATCATGGATCAAATTGTAAAACACTGAGGTTTCTGATCTACTCAAGTGCTACAGCCCCAGTTAAAACTCGCTGCTATTATGTCCTTTAAACCGAGCGCATAAAGAGCATAAAGACCAAGGCTCCCTCAAGCTGAGGTATCATGGTTTGCTAGGTTACAGGATTGAGAGTGAAGTCAGTTGCAAACAGATGTTTGTGGGTCTGTTTTTAAAGCATGATACTTTTCTGCAGGTCATCAGGCCAGTAGAATAATGGGAAGGAGGAAGGACTGGAAGCCTTGGAGGACCTTACATTCCATCTATGAGGTGATGGTCCTTTCCAAATGAATGTATCAGAGAAGGAGCTGATTTGATGCCATGGCTAAGAAGGGACGTCCCAAGGGCGAGAGGCCCGAAGTTCTTATTTCCTCCCTGCAGGCAGCTAACGAAGAACTCAGGTCCAAACTCACAGAAATTCAGATAGAATTGCATCAAGAGAAATGCAAGGTATGTTTCATTTTATCATGTGGTATTTTGGCGTTCTGCAGTGTGTCTCATGAACTTTCATGAGATACGCCCGAGATTTTTACTGAGAAACATTCATTCAGCCAGGCCCAATATTTTGTAAAAATGTAACATATAAATGAATTATTCAGTCGACCAGCGAACGAACTTCCGCCGTCAGATAGCATCTCTTAATCCCCTCCCCATTCCTCATCATTCCTGTCTTCTATCAATAACGCTACACATCATCGAATTGTCACGCCATGACATTCACGACTCGCATCGCAGTGGCTGTAAACAAGGTTAGCTAGCTGTTTACAATTCCTAGCCAAGTTAATATGCTACTGCAGGTCTAAAGAGACAGCTGAATTGTTTCTATGTTGTTTTCCCACAGACATATCCTGCATCTCGCACATGTCTGCTTGGGTAGCTACGGAATCAGTGTGCTAGCACAGACATACTGTGACACAAAAGTGAAGCAAAAATGTACAAGAGTCCGATCCTCCAGGACTAGAGTTTGATACCCCTGGTCTAGACTGATAAGAATAAATTCCAGAGATGCTTGGATCATTTTCAGCGTTCAGTTACCAGCATTCCTGCTATATCTGTCATCTTCCCAATTCTTCATGTTGGCAGGTGAGCAAGCTGGAGCGGGAGAAGCTGCAGGACGTCAAGCGGATTCGAGAGCAGGAGCAGCGCCGCCACACGGTGGCGCTGACGGAGCAGCGGGCCCGCTGGCACGAGGAGAAGCAGAAGGAGCTGCAGGTCTTGCGGGAGACGCTGGCGCGGCAACATGAGCAGGAAGTTGCCCGTATTATCAAGATCCGCGATGCTGAGAACCAGCGGCTGAAGACGGCTCTGAGTGCCCTGCGCGACGGCAGCGGGGAGAAGGTGCGGACGGCCCTCACGCTGCAGGCCCAGGAGGACGCCCGCCGATTCTTCGACCAGGAGCGCGTGAGGCTGCTTCAGGAGATCACCGAGCTCAAGGCCTCCAAGAAGCAGGCGGACCAAGCGTTGAGTGACATCATCCAGGCTGACAAGATGAAAGCCGGGGACTTGCGCAGTGAGCACCAGCTGCACCAGGAAGAGCTCTCCAAGATCAAATGGGACTGCGAGCGTAACGTCCGGAGACTGGTGAGTGCATCTCCACGATATTTGGGGAATGCCAAGGTAGGTACATTATGATCTTCAGGAAGCACAGTGGGTCAATTCAAAGGCCTATAGGACTTAAATGGGCGACTGGATGTGTAACTAAAGACGAATTTATAAGCAGTGGCCACCCTGACAGAACTGAGCAGGGGTTAGGGTTAGGGTTGGGGTTAGGGTTGGGGTTAGGGTTAGGGTTGTCTTGGGACCGCAGTGTTTCACAGGGGCAGGTTGCGGCTCACTGGGCTAAGCCTCTGTGCCTCTGATTGGAAGGCTACTGGTTCAAACCCCTGGCCAGAGTAGTCTCATCTGTGGGTCCTTCAGCAAGGCGCTTAACTGCCAGCTCCATGGGACCTACTGCAGGTCGTAGTTGGCAAGAAAATTTCCCCATGGGGATCAATAACGTGTCATTATTATATCTGGTCCTGACGTATCATCCACACAATCTCTCTCATTAACTGAAATGCTACATTTAATACTTCTACAAATTTCACTTGAGGACGAATAAACCAGCAAACATCCTTTACCAAGATGTTTAGTATATAATTCCTCAGGGGCATTTATGTGGCGTTCTCTGTGCTGATATACGCAGGTAGACGAGATCAAAGCGAAGAATCGCAGCATATTCTCCCTGGAGAGGGAGCTGGAGACGGCCATGGGCTCTGTGCAGAAGCTGCAGTTGCAGAAGGACGCCCTGGACGAGCAGCTCTTCCTGGCCCAGGAGGCCGAATGCAACCTAAGCAACCCCAAGCCGGAGATCCCAGGCCGCATGGCAGACGGCGCCGAGCAGAGCGGGAGTCCGGTAAGAGGTCCGGGAGGTGGGAAGCTGAAGAACAGCATGAGCTAGCTGGACCTTGGTCATAAGGTCTAAAAACCCAGCGGAGGTTTCCAGAGGATGAGGTGGATTAACGTTATTTGGACAAGAACATTATATGGAAAAAAGTATTGGGACACCAGCTTGACCAACATCTCTCTGTGACTCAAAGGGTATTAATATGAAGGTTGTCCACCCTTAGCTGCTATAATAGCCTCTGATCTTCTGGGAAGACTTTCCATTAGATGCTGGAACATTGCTGCTGGGATCTGCTGCCATTCCGGTTGGGTACTGATGTTGGGTGATCTGGTCCCTCTCTGTGAGCTTGCGTGGCCCCCACCTCGCAGCTGAACTCGCTCCCAGATCTTTGGGGTTGACCAGGGCAGCTCCAGCAGAACAGACATGTGGAGAACCGACTTGTTGGAAAGGTGTCCAATGCTGACCAATGACGGTGCAGAGCTGGCTAACCTCTTCTCTATGACCCCCCCCAAGCTGCTGTCATTGTTTGATGCTGCAGGTTGCATGTCTGTGTGTTTAATTACACACCTGCACGTCAGCAGTGGGTGTGGCTTATGTGGCTACTTCCTGTAATTACTACAGGTGTCCTGATACTTTTGTTCATATAGTGCAAGTGAAATCATAATGTCACATGAAATAAAATGCGAGAAATACTGAGATCCATTGACATATTGATTTAACTTAAAACTTTGTAACCCGTTTTGGGTGATACGACCCAGGATTCACGCAGGAACCAGAGGCGTCTGGCGGGGCTGAACTCCACCATTCACAGACTGGAAGACCGCAATGCTCTGCTGGTGGAAGAGAGGAACGAGCTGGTATGGGGCTGATCATGAGCTCGAACCCGTGACCTTAACCAGCCAGCAGGTTCCTCTGGACCTGTCATATTTGGCCAGGAGTCGTGGACACGCCTTTGGTTCACAGTCACCATGAGAAAGTCCTCTGCCAAGGATCTTGGGTGTTAAGAAGTAGCCCCTTGGAATCAGGCACCACTTCTAAGCACGTGTTGTTCTTGCAGCTGAAACGTGTTCGAGAGACAGAGAAACAGATCAAGCCCCTGCTGGAGAAGAACAGGCTGCTGGGTAAGAGGAATGATAACTTGACCCAGACACTCCAGCGACAGGAGGAGAAGATCCGCTTGTTGGCCAAGGAGAACATAGAGATGGTAAGACTCCAAGCTGCAGGATTATTATCACTGCAAAATCTTCTTAAAAATCAAAGGCAAAATTTATGTCAACAACAACAGAAACAGTTTCAATTTATATACCATATTTAACTGACCCAAGGATGCTTCCAAGAGGAAATAACAAGCTAAAGGTATTAATCACAACTAAAAGACAGAAGAGATAAAACATAGCCATGAATAATATGACAGAGACGGCAGAGTACCTCAAACCATATAAACAGAGAATAGATAAGAGGAGAGTCAATGACCACAGAAAAATCAGTAGCGGGGAGTGAAGAGGTGGGACTTGAGTTGAGATTTGAATATGGGGGGAGACGTAGAGGCTCTGGGGAGGGAATTCTTCTACTTGGAGGCTGCAGCCTTAATTGCATTCTGTACTGCCCAGGGTCACCAGCACCCTCTACTGGATAGCGGGTGTAAATTTGGATGTAGACGGTAGGTACATGTCCCTAAAAATACTGTGGGAGTACTGTGTCTGGTTCAGAGGGGTGATAATTTGGGGCTGATTCTGTTCCTGCCGGTGTTGAAACCAAGCTTACACCCTTGGTGGATAAGCATTTGGAAAATGGATGGATGGACAGATAGGTAGATGTTCTGAAAGACACTTGTTTCCCACAATGTGATTTATGAATTGTCTTGTCAGAAAGTTACGAGGTCATGCAGAAAGGCTTTAAGGACCAAGCCGTGTTTTTGTTTGTAGAAAGAAAAGATCAGCTCTCACCCTCCTCTGAAGAAGCCAAAGTCTTTGAATGATCTGGACCAGGTTCATGCCGAGCAGGAGATCGAGTTCCTGAAGCTGCAAGTTCTGGAACAGCAGAACGTTATAGATGATCTGACCAGGGTGAGTCCACTAAATGCAGTTACAGATCATTTGATAGACAGTACATCCCCATTATGCTTGAAAGTCATCTCGTATAACATCCTATCTTTGTGAAATGAAGACTGCCTTTTTTTATATGGAAGCAGCTTTCTGATATGAAAATTCACATGCTGAGTCAGACAGTAAAACACTCATTCTGTTGTTTTGCTACGTTTAACTCAAACGTTCTTTGGAGAAATATTTCCATATGCTATATTGAAGCACATGGTTTTATGATTTGCCGTGTGTGAGTTGATGTTCTCATTGTGTCAGGATAGGGAAAGACTTCGCAGAAAGCGACAGAAACGCAGCTCCAGGCCTTTGAAGGTAGGAATTCCATGGGGGCTAAAACACTAATTTATCTCAAAGGCAAGGGACCGTATAACGGTGATAAAGTGCTGATTGGTGCAGAGGCATACGGTGGTGGACACCTTCTTCGGCTATGATGAGGAGTCGATGGATTCTGAAACCTCGTCGCTGGCCTCGTTCCGAACAGACAGGACCCCCGCCACTCCCGATGAAGACCTAGAAGAAGTAAATCACCCGACCCCTGCCTAGCATAATGTTCGGCCAGAGTTTCTGTACGTTGTGCTGCTTAAAAGTACGGCTCAGTACGACTCGTAGGGGGACCGTGTGGCCCTGACGCCAGTCTCTCTCACCCAACCTGCGCCTGCAGGGGTTCCCCTCGGAGGATACGGAGCTCCGTTTTCGACAGCTGACACAGGAGTACCAGGCATTGCAGCGAGCGTATGCCCTTCTGCAGGAGCAGAAGGGAGGCGCGGTAGATGCCGAAAAGCAAGCTAAGGTGGGTTAGCAAACTTAGTTAAACAGCTGGGCAGCCTAGTCACGTTCGAACTGAAATCTGACATACGCTATATAGACAAAAGTATTAATTAAGCCACATCCATTGCTGATGCAGGTGTATAATTAAGCACACGGTCACGCAGTGTCCAGCAACAAACATTAACAGTAGAATGGCTGGTGCTGCAGAAGAGGTTAGTGACTTTGTGTTTGGCACCATCACAGAATATCATCTCGCCAACAAGTTCTCACATTTCTGTCCTGCTGGAACTGCCCTGGTGAAACACAAGGGAAGCGATTGTGAGGGTCAGAATGTCTGGGAGCAAGTTTGGTTGTGAAGCCTCAAAAGCTCACAGAAACCTTTTAACCCAACATCTATACCCAAACCAAAGAGCAGCAAATCTTACGGACAGTGTCCCAGCATCTAATGGAACGCTTTCCCAAAAGAGAAGCAACGCGGAGTGGACCAGCTTCATATTAATAACCTTGGTTTTGGTATGAGATGTTGGACAAGCTGGTGTCCACATACCTTAGGCTGTTCAGTATGTGTGTTTGGACCTAATACTTGCTACCGGCTTTATGTCCGTCAGGCTCACGAGCAGGTCCAAGCTGATCTTCTGATGTTCAAGGCCAAAGCTGAGGACCTCGAAAAGGAGCTCACCTTGCGAGGACAGGTACCGGTCCGCAGAGGCTGAGAACACATCACCGTCATGTTAATGTTAAATGGGCGCAGCTGTTCTGGAGCTCTTTCGTGACCACAGATGTAGGAACACAAGTATCAATGGTGAAACCTGTTGCTCTAATGTGTAGAACATGGTCTGATTTGCAGGACTCAAAGTGGGTGGAAGACAAGCAGTTGTTCCTCAGAAGAAACCAGGATCTTGTTGATAAGGTCTGGTTCTCTCTGGGTCTGAAACCTCTCAACATCTGAAACTTCAATTTGTGTCATTTATCTGCTGCGCCAGTGTAACGGCGCCAGAGTGAAACTGGGCTTGTCTCTAGGTAGAAAAGCTTGAAGCGGATGTTAATCAACTTCAGAAGGAGTTGCAGGACACCAGGGATCAGGGCGAGCTGATGGAGTTCAGGATTCTGGAGCTGGAGGTAACTTTCTAGGCCTGAATCGATGAGGAAAAAAATTCCCTTAAAGAGCCAGCGGCAGTTTTCTGTGTCTTTGGATTTATACAGTGAGATGTTCTGATCTTTTATGGACTTTAAATCTATCCTAGTAGTGTAGTTACATGCTTTGGAAGAAACTGTTAATGCAATGTTTTGTTGTTCTGTAGGAGCGGGAGAGAAGATCACCTCCATTTAACCTCCAAATTCACCCTTTCAGAGAGGGGGTCAGCGCCCTGCAGATATACTGCATGAAGGAAGGAGTGAAGGTGCGACTCTAGACCTCGGCGCCACGCCTGTATACAACCCTGCAGTACAGCAGAGGAAAACCCATTTAAAGAAGTTTGAAAGCTTCAATAACAGATGCTTGGAATAATTTGCAAGCATGAAAGTTTGATAAAATTGACATTTGTCTTGAATGCATTTGAATATGTGATGAAAATGTTCATCACACAGTAGATCATTTGTCTATGGTCCTGTATTCTGTGTATTAAGTTTGAACGTGTGTACTTCATAAACTTCTCAAATTATTTTCTTAATTTTTACTGTTCAGGTGTTAAAATACATGTACACATAACCTAAAACTGAAGAAGCCAGGAAAATTAAGATTACCAGGAATCATCCATGTGTCTTATGCTGCAGTGTAGTAAAGACAGTCTGAGACAGTCAGGGATGTGGATGTAGCAGGAGAGCATCTGAGCGACTCTCAGGTATCGACTTCAGTGCTGTGTCTCAGATGATAATGACTCTGATGTGTCTGTTCGAACCCCAGGACGTCTGTATTCCAGATCTAATCAAGCTGCTGGATATCCTCGGCGATAACGGGGTGGGTATTACGTGATCATGTTAATTACCAGGTTTGTACGGACTCCTGTCCCAGACGGGAGCTGGGGACAGATGCCACCTCTCTGTGTAACTGAAGTTTGTGACTCCCCTTAAAATGCAGAATTTGCGAAACGATGAGCAGGTGGCCATAATCCAAGCCAGCACTGTGCTCTCTCTGGCCGAGAAGGTAAACACACCGCACTATGCGAAATCCCCAATAGGCGTTATTCTAAATGTATGAAATTTTTATGATTATAATTTTGTTTAAATAATGTAATGTTTTTTTTTACCATTTATGTCCCCAAATCGCTAATATTAGCATAGCTGAAGTAATTTCAATTCAATTTCTTTAGAAGTCATTCAGAAGATAAAGGGGTCTGTTTCTCAGACAGCAGTGTGGCCTTTCTGTCTCCCTCTAGTGGATCCAGCAGATCGAGGGCACAGAGGCGGCACTCCATCAGAAGATGGTGGATCTGGAAGTGGAGATGGTGGGTTTTACCGCGTCCTGTTACTCGGAGGGATGCTCACGAGACCTGCTGCTGCCCGTAACCTGGGCACCTCCTTCACGTCGTCTTTCTTTATGCAGGATATGTTCCGCAAGCAGAAAGGCTACCTGGAGGAGGAACTCGACTACAGGAAGCAGGCCTTAGACCAGGCCTACACGGTACATACACTAAATACTCCCTTTTTAATGATAAAATTAATGTTCATGCGCTTAAATACGGTTGGTCAGTAACACGGTACTTCATGGGGCATATGTAACATAGGGTTATGCTATTACTTGTGTATTAATTAACTACAAAATAAGTCTTAGTTAGATACTGATCTCATGTTTATTCATTAATGAATCATGACACGTTTTACGTCAAGCAGTTAGTATACTTGTTACTGTATCTTTTAACTCTGCAAACCTTCGTGAACTATTGAAGGAGCAAGTAATGAATAACACAAGTGAAATACTAATTTTGTGTGTGTGTGTGTGTGTCATTTTGTGACGTATCTTTTATCTCAAGTACCAACTATATTTGTTCATGTTTTGTACTTCAGTAGTAACTGAGTTACCACCAAGAATTTGTGCCCTGTCCAGTAATGTGTTACTGGTTGTTCTTACTGTAGTATTTTCATAATGTGGTCTCTGTTTCATGCCAGATCCTTAAAATTGATTTTATTTTTTAGAAATTATAGAAGTTTTTAATATCTGACTGGATGTGGTCATTAAGGTTGCCCCAGGACAGTCAGTCCTGAGAAACAGATGTTTAAAAAGAGATGTGTGTGGCAAAGCTGGAGGCCGCCTGCAGGGGGTGCTGTTTGGTTTGGCGAAAGGTGCTCAGGCATGCCACGGCCTCTCCTCTCTCAGCAAATCCAGGAGCTGGAGGCGACGCTGTACAACGCGCTGCAGCGGGAGCCTACGGTGCTGTACGGGGAAGCGCTTAATGACAGGCAGCGCGACGAGCTGCAGGCCGCCGTGGGCAAACTGCGACGCCAGATGCTGCGCAAGAGCCGCGAGTATGACTGCCAGGTGCTGCAGGAGCGCATGGAGCTGCTACAGCAGGCGCAGCAAGTGAGCACCTTCAGGCTAAGTAACAGTTCAGCTCCACAGACTTCATGTGGCTTCCTCTGGACGTAGCCATACCGAGAGGGTGTGCATTAGTGATGGACAAAATGAGAGCACCATCTAGTGGAGTGGAAAAATGCAGCAAACGGTTCATGAAGTGTCATTTTGTCCATCACTAGTGTGCATCCACAGAAAGCCACTGGCCAGGTTCATTCAGGGTCTTAGAAACAGTGTTGCGGTTGTGAAACTGAATCTTTTACAGTGGAGCCTTTCGATCATTTCGCACTGCAGAGAATCCGAGATCTGGAGGACAAGACCGATATTCAGAACAGACAAATCAAGGACTTGGAGGAGAAGGTGAGGAGGCTGAGGTCATGTGCCAAGGCCACTGGTCACCTGCCTCTGTCACGCTGTAGGATTAAGTTCCATTGTTTGCACTGTAACAACAAGATATCGAGCGACACTGTTGTAATTGAGATCTGCCAGGAAGCCCATAGTTATACCAGGTGGGAATGCAGCACGAACACAGAGCAGAGTACACGGTGTTAAGGGGCTTCTACTTTTTCAGATAATGACAGTAATTACAAATGAATAGCTGTGCCGTATGGCTTTAACTAACTCTATCTCTTTTCCCGCTTTTCTCTCCTTTTCCTTTTGAAGTTTCTCTTTCTGTTTCTATTCTTCTCTCTTGCCTTTATTCTTTGGCCTTAATTCCTGTGACATCACCTGCCGAGGTGGGTAGGCCTGGTCCTACAGGAACCGCGTTACGCTGCTCTTTGCTTTGCCTGTACAGCTCTTCGTTTCTGGCCGGCTGTACTCGTCCTTCTCTTGGCTCTCTACTCGCAGGCTCTCTGACGGCACGAGGACACCGTACACAGCAGCATTAGTCTTAAACCATATGTTCACCCCGGCCTTGTTTACAGCTTTTACATGTATGTAGCAAGAGCTACTACTGCAGGATGAAGGTGAGACATTTGCTGGACGATGACTGGAGATTCTGCACGTTTCCTTGTAAACCCACGAGTAACACTTATATGCTGCAGTATTAACTTGTGAAGGGAACTTCTGACTTTTATGGGAGAAGATATGACATAAAAAATGAACCCCCATCTCAGATTTCAAGCAAACCAAAGATGGGAAACCTGTTTCTCTGCCATGCAGGGGGAAGCTGAATGACATCATTGTCTCGAGGTCAGTTGTGTTTGGGGAGGCGCCCTCTGGCTGTTGGAGGGTTAACTGCGGGCACCCCTGTACCTACCGTAAAACCTCTTTGAAAGCCCGCGCGCCTGATATCTCACCGCACTGTGAAGGAACACAAATAGGATCACATCTTTCTGCAAGTATTCAGCAGATCTGAAGGTGGGGTGGCAAACGCAGCAGATCAGTGATCACTGCTGCTTAATCCTTTTTAAAGGATTTTTTTGCTAGTTATTTTTTGCTATGTTCTTTATTTAAAAAAAATATGGAAAAGACACCTTTGTCTTCACATTCCGAGATATCGGCCTGTGTACGCAAACATACACTATGCAGCTGAAAGCGTGTGTGCACAATCACCTGCTGTTTTCCTGCGCAGACAACTGGACCAATCAATCTCAAACGCAAGTTTCAAACAATCGATCTCTCCCTCCCTTTCACTCAAGAAATTATCTTCTGTCTGACAGACTTGAGGTCAAATGCACTGGTACTCATATGCACCTGGAAATGCAGTGTTTAGCGATAGTTCACTTTGAACTGAATGTAATTGTGTCGCATTAAAGAGCATGTATCCTGCAAACATACAGGTAAGCAATGCTGAACTTTGCAAGAACAGACTCAGAACTGCCTTATTGCATTTACTGGTAATGGATTACGTGAAGCACTGAATGTGATTATTATTTTGTGCTGTACTTATGTGAACCTTATACATACAAATTATTTTTCTCAAAGAATTTAAAAACGTGTATGTTGGATAAAATTGAACACTTGGGTGTGAAAGACAATCTATTTTCTAACTTTATCACACTGTAGTTCACGTTCAGTGTATCGTCTCAGTACAGCTTATTGTTTCCTAGTGCAGTATTTCCCAGTCTGGTCCTCATGGACTGTCTGTGGCTCCCCAGGGACTGGTTTGAGAATCACTGGCTCCCCAGGGACTGGTTTGAGAATCACTGGCTCCCCAGGGACTGGTTTGAGAATCACTGGCTCCCCAGGGACTG
>JABFEB020000002.1:6269584-6285071 GCA_019775895.2 Stomatorhinus ivindoensis | reverse complement strand
TAAAGGGCATTATGTAAAGGGCAGTGCGTAAAGGGCATAATGTAAAGGGCAGTGCGTAAAGGGCATTATGCAAAGGGCAGTGTGTAAAGGGCAGTGTGTAAAGGGCAGTGCGAATACGAGGCCTCACCACCAGCTCCAGGCTGCCATCAGAGCCATCGTAATTCTCCATGACAGACGCGGTGAAGCCCAGCTCTCGGACGCACTCCGCAATGCTGGCAGCATCAATGATCCTAGGGTTGTAACGCACTTCTGCCTTACTGGCCATGAGTGCCACGAGCACAGAGTAAACTCCTACACAACATGACAGGCAAGAGCACAGAAGCATGAGGCCGACAGCGTAAGAGTCCACAGCTCACAGCCATCAGCGACATACATTTTACCTCATGATTCTTCTGGCATTTCACAGTCTGGTCTGACAGGGACATGCATTACCCTCAAAAATTACTGCCAGCTGTTAAAACTGAGGTTATGCAAAAAATGTTCGTGGTCAGTTTAATCTCATGGTAGCAACAGGTGGTTAAAATTAATTGCTGTTGATCAGGTTTTTCAGGAGCAGAGATGCCTCAGACTGGTCTGTGAGCATTCCTGAAGTTCAGATTGGCCTCATGAAACCCTCAATACAGCACCCTCCAGAATTATGGGCATTTGTTAAAAATGGGTAAATAAAGCGATGAAAAAATGTGTTTCTGACCATTTAGATTAATCTCACACTGAAAATGTTAGCAAATTGCAACTTTTAATAGATGTACATTATTACCAGAAAAAAACAACAATAATCAGAAACTTTATTGCTCAATGACTGAAGGTTGGTGGCGCTTGCTACTGCTCTAGACACCATGACAACAGACAATTAATAATTAGGGCATTAGCAGGGACAGAAGGTAAATATATGTGTCAAAATGTACAAGAGTGAATGCAAGGTCTGTAGTCATCAAAATCAAAAGTGCCACAATTTGTGTTACCCCTATGTCTAGTACTTTATTTAACATCCCTTTGCTAACATAACAGTACGTACTCCTCTAAAATAACTCGTGATGAGATTTCAGAAAGGAGTCAGAAACCCGAGAGCAAGAATTTAAAGGGTTAAAAATAATTATGTCATGTGTGGTTTTGCTAAAATACAGCTCTGGAAAAAATGGAGAACACAGCAGATTTTTCTGTTTTACTCATTTCTCAAGATATGGGTGTCTGTGAATAATAATGCCTCCTAATCTTTTCGAAGGTCAGTTTCTGAGAATCTGTCGGATGAGTTGATCACCTCTGTCATTAGAAAAGTGCCCCCACTCGTCACCTGCCTGCTTTTTGCTCGTTTCCAGTGTTTCATTTCTAACCTTTTTTTGAGCTGGCAGCAGAACCAGGATTTCATTTATTTATTTTTTTAACATAGAGGGCTCTTGATTTTTGCCAGAGCTGTACATATAATACTTTCAGACCATAAACTCTTTTTTTATAGCCTTTTCCTCTTTTTGCTACCAGGAGCAGCGATAATTCTGGAGGGCACGGAATTAATGCAGCATTCCTTTCACCTCAGATGTCGGAAAGTGGAGCCGGGAGTGACATCATACCCAAACTCAACACATTCCAGTACAAGCTGGAAAGCCATTTAGCAATACCAGTTCTACCCAGGTTCATTGTTAGCCATTGTTACCAATACCAATTGCTATCAATGCATTACGAGCGTTTTAGCACATACAAACAAGTCCTCAGGTAGAGGTTGGACACTACTGTGTATGACTGATTTAACAAGACACAAATAATTCATAAATGCTAATAAACTGTAAATAACTACAGCCTTCACTTCTGTGACACCCGCCATCTTGATTTCCCAAGTTCGGGGTTGTAGTGCTTCTCCCGACTTTCTGAGTGCAGGGGACGTTCCAGCTGAAATTTATGACTTCCCAGTTCAAACGGAGAGCAGCATAAGGGTTTCATAAGGTCATTCTAAACTTGAAGAAGGCTCACAGGTCAGTCTGACGTTTCTCCTAAGAAAGCGATCCTTGTACCTGGTTCGTGATAAACAATAACTATTCTAATTTTAATGTACATCACCTACTACCAGGCAATTAATATCTACCGTCAGATTAAAGGCCATTGTATCCTGGAATTCAGAGCATGACCAAGCCCGTACCATCCTCATTCTTGAGGTTCCTCTCAATGTTAACCACACAGGAAGCACAGGTCATTCCTCCAATGTGTATATAGCACTTTGACAGGGGATTCCCCCCTCTCTGCTCCCCCTGAACAGCCCCAGGATCTTCATCACCCTCGTCCTTGGGGGTGTTTTCCGGGGGCAAAGGCAACTCCGTGACCAAGGAATTTGTTTCTTTGAATAAAAAAAAAAGAACAAAAGAATAAATAAAATGAGAGTGCATTAAGATACCACAACAACAATTTTGCAATAATAATACATTTACCTGGCAAGAAAGCATCAAAGCCCATGTCTTCGATGGCCAGGCGGAGCTCTTCTGGTGTGGTGACAAGAGGGTCATACTCAAATGTGCCCTTATGGCTGGAGAGAGAGACCTGGACGGACTTCACCCCCTCGTGCTGAGACACCATTCCCTCGATAGACTGCACACATGAGCCACAGGTCATGCCTTCAATGCCAATAACTATCACTACCCCCTGGGGCTGCAAAACTCCGGGTTCTGGGCCCAGCGGCAATGGGGCGGAAAGGCCCTGGGACACCGGGGGCATTTCACCATCCATATAGGTCTGGAAATTCCCGGGGGGGAGAGCTTCGATGGCCTGGCGTATCTGTGTGACTGAGATAAGCCTAGGATTATAGCAGACAGTGGCGTTCTCCCGCTCCAGAGAGACCTCCACAGAGAGTATCCCCGACAGAGGTGACACGTTGTCCTGGATGTTGGTCACGCAGGAGCGACAGTGCATGCCGGTCACCCTCAGCAACACGGTGACAGCAGCACCCTGGGAGGGCGGCAGGAGAGTCAGCCCGGGGGAAGCCTGCAGGCACTCGATCTTGGTGCTGGACAGCTGTATAGGACTGGGTGTGGATTTCACATGGGCCTGGAAGCCTTCCACGTTGATCTGGCTGACAATCTCATCAAGAGTGATGATCTGAGGCACATACACCAACGTGGCTTCTTGTGAGTCCCAAACAACTGCAGAGTGTGAAAATCAGTAGACATCCCCGGGTGAGGGAAGGAGACTGTCCTCACAATGATTTTATATATTAGCAGAATCATTATTTACATTCAGTTGCTACACTCGGTACACTTTCCACTGCATACAAGATGTTTCAGGCTTAAGTATAGCACATAGGGGAGTTTATGGCTCTGTACAATACGCCAGAAGGTTGCCACTTCAAATCCCATAGTAGGAGTGATTTCAGTGTTGGGCCCTTCAGCAAGGTCCCTAACCCCAGCTGCTTCAGGAACCGGCCGACCCGGCTTTCCCACCCGTGCGTTGCTTTGGGTAGAAGCACAGCACATACTAAATTAATACATGCAATACAGATCTGAAGTTGTCCTCGAATACGATACTATATGATACTTGGGGCGTGACAGGGGAACACACCAAACCTTGAGCATTCATTGGCGCCTCGATTTACCTTTGACCTTCCGGACACCATTCAGCTTCCCGATTTTCCCTTCTACGGTGGTGGTGCAGGACTGGAAGGCCATCCCATCGATGCGCAACTTCACCAGCACCTCGTCACCCTGACTGGCCGGCAGCTGCTCGGTCTTCGCTTCCAAGGCCAGACCCCTCAGCGCTTCTTCGAGCCGCTCGGCACCGGTCATGGACGGGATGAAAGTGAGGGACAGACCGCCCTGGCTGGGGACCACAGAGGCCTGCACAACCCCCCTCAGCTGGGACAGTGTGCTCAGGGCCTGTGGCTGGGATTCAGGGGAAAGGCCAGTCAGTGATATGACTCTAGTTTCTGTGGGTACAGATACAGCGGAGGGGAAGTCTGGGAGGCTGGACTCGAAGCCCATGTCTTCAATGGCTTCTGCTAGAGAATCTGGGCTCTGGAGCCTGGGATCGAATGTCACCGTAGCTTGCTTCAGCTCCAAGGACACCTACAAGTAGTTATCGAAAAAAAGCACAATCACAGATAACAAGTGTTAGCTCATTAAAGCTGAGACAGGGCAAACATTTACAGATTTCGCTCGTCACATAAGAACGGCGCAAGTCCTAGAAAGTTCAGACTGAAGGGGAAACCACACACTGCTGATGCTTTAGCAAGCAGTGCAGCTGGAGAGAGAATAAGGGAGGAATAAAAGTCACTCGATCTTCCAGCTCAGTCACGAGTCGACAAAAAAACCTCAGAAATGAAAAACATTCATTCATACAAGCTGCGTAACTGGCCTGTTATAGACATGAACACACCAGTTATGTCCAGCAGTATATTTCACAGATATCAGAAAATCAGGCTCCATTTGGATCTTAAAGTACCACAACACAGAGGTCAAACAAGATAAAGCCAGATGATGGCCGTGTGCCCCCGAGCGAATGACATCTCACAGACCTAACCAGATATGGGAAATGGCACATGACGCTGTAGGTTTCAGTTTCGCAAAGGCCAGAACTCCATCAAAGGCAGACTATTGCATTAACTGCTCGTTCTGCTTTTCCTGCAGGAACAGCAGACCATGAGGGGAAGGTCAACCCTCCAGAAGATGGCCCTCCAACTCCGCAGGCGACCGCTTCTGCTTAATAGATAGACGCTGCCCCTTGCAGAAGACAGCTAATCCATTTGCTGCTGTTGATCAGGAAGCCCGGGTCTTGGGCAGAGAGGGACATCCCATCCATCTCAACAATCCACTGCTCAGGTCAACATTCAGGAGGAGCACAAATACACCCCATGCCATCCCCGACAATCTTCGTTAAGAAATATGCATCATTCAGCCAGTCAGCAGTTGTACAATGATCATGATTATCTCCTTACACCCCAGAGCGATCCCCAGACAACCCATCCAGGCTGAAGCATGCTTACTGACCTGAAGGCCATAGACTCCAGGGAGCCCAGCGACTCGCTGCTCAATGCTCTGCACACAGGAGCCGCAGGTCATACCGTCCACTCCCACAGTCACAGAGCTCACTGCTGTCTTCAGAGCCATGACTCAGCAGCTTTCAGGGCAGTCAAAGAGGAGAGTCTTTACAGCATGTCACAGTCAGAGGAGAGTCTTTACAGTATGTTACAGCCAGTGGCTCAGAGGAATAAGAGCAACCTCACGGCTCAATGACTCAGTCAATGATCAGTTAAGCAAACAGAATTTGCAAAATTATTAATCAATGTGCATCTACCAAATAGCTCACTGTACAGCACAGGCTGCCAGATCCAATCAGCTGAAACTCCCCCACCACTCTGGTTTCCCACATGTTACGCATCTCATGTAGAGTGAGGCTCGAATCCCTGGCTCTCTAAGCCACAATCAGAAAACTAGAGCTTTAAGTATTTTCAGATAATCACCAGATACAGCAAAGCAACCTTTTAAACAGCCATTCTATTCAGAGACCTTGGTCTGAGCAGGACAAAGCCAAGAAAAAGCTTCACAGACCATCTATTAAAGATTACGATTAGGAGATTTGGGGGGTTAACTGTTGTTACACAAAATGGCATTATGTTAAAGTAAATGCAAAACAAAAATATATAAAGGACGCAAACAATATATGAAAGAAGATCAAAATAAACTTTATTGATCTCAGAGGGAAATTGCTTGAAGTAAACTATAAATAGTAAACATATATTAAGGTAGTTCAGCTGTTAAATAAATCATAAATACACAGACTGTTCAACAATGACAAATGAGGATTATCGTATGTTACTGCACACTGAACAGTCATTTCTGCAAGACTGCTTACAACCATGTCTGGAGAGTTGAGAATACAAATAAGTTTAGATGTAAACACCTGTCTGTGTGTCCCATGGAAAGCGAGATAAGACAGTCAAATAGACTATTTCCCCACAGTTTTCAATAAAGTATCTCTGTTCTTTTGTATAAACACGCAAACTCCAAACAGATGTGTGAGGCGGCAGTGCAAACCACTGAACCACCCGTTTCAACAATGTTTTAATATTTTATTTTTAAAAAGTACACGTTAAAAAAACTAGCTTTGGCGAAACTTTCACTAGTATATTCTAGTCTAATCGCTGTCACCGCAAAGATTCATAACACTCCCGAAAAGAAGTTAGATAACGTAATGAAAATTAATTTCAACAGACAAGAAACGGCTATAAAATTATCTACCTTAACATCCTTGAAATTAAAGAGTAGCAGATTGCCAAAATAAAAAAAAAAAACGATATTATTACTTTGTTGACAGTCACTATTAGGAGACATTTAACTTTTATGTATCTGAACTGAATAAGCCACGGAGAACGGCAAACAAAGAATGACAGATAACGCTTAAACATGATTACATATTACTTTGAAAAATTGTATAGTTACAGTTTTCTTAAACTGGAAAACGTACAAATAATCCATATCTTCATAACACTAATTATTTATTTTAGATGTTTATCATGATGGCAAATCGTTAACGATTGTTTAAAAATTGCTTAGATAAGTAATGAAAAGGCTTAACTAGAATAATACCTTAAAGCAGTCACGTCCGAAGTGGAAGCTCACAATGAAACTTGTGGTCAGCTTCCCCTTTCCTGCGGTGTAAAACCAGATTTGACCCCAGCTCACTCTTCATCTGCGGATACACAAATAACAGTGTTTTTCTTTTTTATATAAAAAAACGAACCCAACTAATGACATAACAAACTACACCAGAATGAGACGGTAAACAGACAAAAAGCTGTTAAGTGTCAGCAGACACATGTATTTTAATCTAGCTAGCTAGCTGCACCGCTTTTTAGTTACAGGCTGCTATGCACAGCGCTCTCACCTCAAAGGACCGCTGGCGCTGGAGCTCGGTGCCATTGTTTTATATGACAGACCTTTGGAAGTGAGGCGCCTCTGCATTCATTTACTCATTATCTTCAGCTCGTAGAGTTATCGCAGCCTACAGGCTCCGTTCCATACAACCGATGCATTTTTTCTGAAGTTCCTTCAAGTAATTTAAAGCCATGACGTCACGTCCGGTGTGACCGGAAGCACGGGACGCAGCATGCCGCAAACGTGATGCATTCGGGAAGGGGCGCGTCCTAGTCAGTTTTCATCATAATTAACATTAATGGGGTTGTTGTACTTCACAGTAAACAATAGTATTTTGCTGTTAAGACGTTTAGTTAAAATATTTGTTGAATCAGCCAACGGGGCTTTATACTTGTTCCTAGCAGCGTAAAGAAGATTATAACATTCAATTGTATTCTCAATAATCTGTCCAGCGAGTTGTTATAGTGTTATAGAATGCTACAGATAATAATACCGATTGATTAAATAAGGAGCAAAGACTTAATGTCTTAGGTTATTTATAATAAAATCTTATTCAGTTCGATATATATTAGTACATTAAGTTGAGTTTATATAATTTCCGAAAACTTTGTCTACTTATGTATAATAAATCACAATTTTAAATATTTTATTCGTTGTCTAGCACGCTAACGAGTTTATACAGTTTCAATCTTGGCTATGACAAATGACCATTTTAGTGAAGACATGAGCGCCATGACGGCTGGGAGAGCCTCCGGTCTGCGGGGGTAACTGCGCGGCGTCAGGAGCGAGAACCCGGAAGTGCTCACGGCTAGCGGTCCCTCTTTAAAAAGGTATTTTGGAATAATTGAAGTGGATACGTATAGGTAGCATGTATGTTTAATTGTAGTATTTCCCGCATCGTGAAACGATTTACACGTTAGGTGTACGTATAGCTGCCGTTATGGCCCGAGCAATGCTATCCTGCATGGCTACTGCTAGCGCCAGCTATCTATGGAAGCCTCACGTTCGTGCGAAAATGAGACCGTCGACTAGATAGTTCTTGAAATTTTGCTGTTTCGCAAGCTTCAGATCAGTGGACTCCCCTTGGTGTTTACACAACAGACGAGTGTGTTATCAAGGTGTGTTTGCATAGTTCGTCGACTGGCCGAAGCCCGTTACTCTCTGTGTTGTAGAGTTAAATTGGTAAACTGACGATGAAGTTTCTCTGCAGCGATTGACTGGTTTTTAGCGCAAAGAAAAATAACTTTAAAGCTTATATAACTGTAAAACGAGAGACGGTTAAATTGGCACAGTAGATTAACGAGGAAAATCGCTAAAGCGATTTATTTAGGTAAACTAGCTTACTTTTGAGGTTAAAGATGGCATGCGTGACTACTCTTGTAAATATTTGTGGCGATCTGCGTATTCTGTACTGGTTAATGGTGCAATTTTTGTCTTTCACTTCTGTGTAGGCCATAAAAGTTAGTATGGCTGCGACCATTATTCATGACTCCTCTGAAGCGGTGGAGTTGTGCTGCGGCAGGCGTCTCTTCCTGAAGCCCATATCGAAGCTGGCCATTACAGTGACGTGGGCCGACTTACTGGAGCCTGCCAAGGCAGTGTCCAACTGGGAGGTCATGGCCAGGCTTAAACAGATGGTGCACCCCCTCCAGTTCACCTCCATCCGTGTTTCTAAGAGTACTCTGGATTTTGTGCGCTTTGAAGCGGAGCTAGAAACCAAAGCCTTGGGCAAGGTGGTGTGTCAGAAGCTGAATGGACAGACGCTGGATGGCATGGCTGGGGACAGAGCTTTCCAGGTCCTTGCTTCTGAATGCAGTACAGACTTCCCAACTCGCAAGGAGTGGGAGTCCTTCTTCCAGGATGAAGAGGAGTGGCCAGACACGCTGCACCTGGACGGGCTTCCCTGCAAGTGGTTCAGTACCTCAGAGTCCCGCTGCCAGAAGCCTCGGGAGGAGATCGTTCGTGAGGTGTTTGGACACTTCGGCCCCATACGCAACATGGACATTCCCACTCTTGATGTTTACAGAGAGGAGACGGGCAGTAAGCTGTCTAATGCTTTTAGCATGTCCGGCCTGCAGACCTTTGATGTATACCTTCAGTTCCAGCAGCGTGAGGACCTTAGGAATGCGATGGAGTCTCTGAGAGGAATGAGACTAATGCTGAAGGAGAGTGATGGAAAAGCCTTGGTGTGCAACGTCAAGGTGTGTGTGTGTGTGTGTGTGTTAGCTGGCAGGGACCTAACCTGAGACTCAAAGGTGAGGATCTAAGCGTTTTTAATATTGCTCAGTTTGCAGTGGCACTGCTAATAATTGTGCATATTTCTTAGGTAAGCTTAGACTTAACCAGCCACTTGAGTGAGGCAGCAGTGCAGAAGAGGCAAATGGAAAGAAGGCAGCTGGAAGCACTGGAGGAGAAGAGGCAGAGGGAGAAAAGATACGAGAGGGAGGAGGAGGCTGACAGGTAGAGGACGTCACCAGAGCTTCCATTTTGACCTTGTGTGGCACGTTGGAATAAAATCGAACAGGGATGAATTTTTAACAAAGTGCAGTGTGTATATATCAATATCATAGTGTCTGGTGTTGCTGCACTTACTATGTGTTTACAGCAGAGTGGATTGTCCTTTAGTAGAAACTCATGTGTTTTAAACCCTTGAAACCTCTAGAAAACATTAAAGGAGGACCAATCCAAAGTACAGCTGAGTTAATTAATAGGTGACATAGGAATGTAACCGTTCCAGTGTCCGATGAGTGCAGCTCGGGCTGTTCTAACGCAATCTGCGTCTTTTTCCTAAACCTAAGAAAGCGGCGAGAGGACCAGCGGCTAAAAAGGCACCAGGACAAGCTGCGACGGCGAGCTGAGAGACGGAAAGAGGAGTCTGAGCGGAGGGCGCTGCAGACGCAGGCAGATGTGCAGAGTCAGGAGGAGAAGGAGGAGCAGCTTTGGGAGGAGAGGAAGTTCGTTTTGGTGCAGAGAAGACTGCAGTCCATCAGACTGCTCACCGCCCTTCTTCACAGAGCCCAGGTACAGACCGCTAATGCTTTAAGCAGGAGGCGTCACACTTGAACGGTCATGTCTAGTAATATCTACCAGTAATCTCTCCACATGTTAGTAAGCTTACGTCGACACTTTAGATATTAAATGATAGATTCCCAGTTTTAGTTTTTTTTAGTGCTCATTTTCATGTTGACACTCAGTTCTGTTGTGCTGACTCTGTCTCTCTCTTCTGGCTCCAAGCGTGGTTTAGCCAGAGTGCCGTGTGCAAGAAAGGCGATCAAGAAAGAAAAGTCAGGCTGCATGCCTCCAGTTTCTTTATATGAAGGAAACAGAGATGTAAAGGTGGAGCCCGTACAAGACCTTTTCTCAGAAACCAAAAAGCCTGTGGTTTGTTCCCCGGACACAATCATCCCAGTTCCCTTCAGGGAGTGTATCATCAGTGACGGACATGTGCCGTTCCAGGAGCATTCAAGGCCGAGCGGACGGTACAGCCCTCTCCGGATAACAATCAGCCAGAATCACACGAAACGGGACCTCTCCAAGACCACGTGGCCTCCAACTAATCAGCGTCACCAGAGTTGCTCCTTGATAACAGACAGAGAATTTTCTAGCGGTAAGCACTGGTTTTCTGTACACAGGAAGAAAGAAAAGGTGTATGAATCGGAAGAGTTCCTAAATTACATACTCAACCACTACCCGCATTCAAGCCGTTTGGGCCCGTATGAGAACTGCCACGCCCCGTGCAATGAGTCGATGTGGCGAAGGAGGGTGTCTGACGACGGCAAAAGCTTCCTCATCAGCCTTAGAAACTTAGATAGAGGGGTGTGCACAGAAGTGAGCATCAGTCAGAATTCAGATCAGAGTAATCCCAGTGATGAGGATCGGTACAAATGGAAAATCACCATTAAGGAAACTGAACCAGCTCAGAAGATGCTTGGAACACACAGGGGGTTGATGGGGGGGTACAGCAGAGAGTTTGAGGTTTCCTGGAATAAGTCCAGCTCTCAGCACACAACGCACACCCCCGATTACCGGAAGGACGACCGGGATGATTATCCCAACAGAGGGACCGTCACCTTAAAAGACTTTCCAAAAAAGAATGAGTCGGTCTGCCGTCCCGCATCTGCTTATTTTAAAGAATGTCTGAGTGAAAATCAGTGCACAGAGTCCAAAAAGCAGAGTGCTCAGGATGCTGGTGGCAAGACTGAGAAGGAGAAATATGCAGAATGCGAGAAGAGGATGGATAGTGAAGGTGCCTGTAAGATTGGGAACGAGGAAGATGAGCTTCTGGAGAGTGAAAGCTGGTGGGAATCCCCCCCGCCAGAACAGAAACCGAGGAAGAAGGCAAAAAAGATAAAGGACTACAGTGGAAACCAAGTCGACGAGATAGAGGACACAAAGAAAAGGAAGAAAAAGAAAAGGGAGAAGCAGAGAGAGGTGGAGCCTGAGAACGACAAAGCAGCTGAGGCGGAAGAAAGGAGGAAATGGAAGAAAAGCTGTAAGGGCCCCCCAGGGGCCCGGTGTGATCCGGCCCGCAGGAGTAGGAGCCATGAACGACTGGACACTTCCTGCGGAAATCAGGCAGCTGTAGATATTGCTGGTTACTATGGTAAATGTAAGGGCACTAGAACCATGTACACCTTTGAAAACGAGCTTGCAAACTGGAGGTATGGTGATGAAGATCAGCTCTGTTGGGTTAAGAGCAGCTATCTGGGAAACAAAATGTGACATTGACTTAAGGACTCGGAGTGAGCCAAACAGACCTAAAACTGTACAACGTTCAGATTTTTAACTGTATAAAAATCTTTGTGATATGTCTAAAGAAATTATTTTTGTCCTATGTGACTACACAATGACAGTTTCAGGGAAATTAATATTCTTGTATTTTTTTCTTTAATTTACCTCAGAATATAAAGTTTTTTCTAAATTATGCTTTTGAAATGGTTTTTCATTTCTCAGAATCTGTGTTAAGTTTAATACAAACTTGTAAGCCTTCTCTAGTGCTCAGATTGGTGTTCAGTTTAAACCTCATATCCCTAAGCACTTATACAAATAACATTCCAGAAATTCTGATACACAAGTTTTCTTACATTGTGCAAGTTCTGGCAAAATAACGATATAAATTCTGCAATCACAGCATCAGCAAGATCTTGTAAGATGTCTTTGTATGTGCAAAAAACATCACCAAGGGGCCAGTTAAACAGTTTATGGTATATTTCTGAAAGGTTCCCAAATGCAGTAGTATTTGCACTTTGTTGCTCAGTGAATGTTAATGGATGGTTTTACATGTTCTGAGAAATAAACCATCCAAGGGTCTTAATGTAAAAAGTTGCTTTTTGGAGCAGCTGATAAGCAGATCTAATGTGAAGAGGCTGATGTGCTGCTTCTGCATAATTTCTGAAGGTTCTCCTTGTGGAGAATGGAGAACATGTCATGAATACCCCTGGAAATGTATTTCAGGGATTTATTTTATTACCAAAAATGTAATCACTGAGAGATCTGATACGTTTGCGCTGCCTGGTTTAATATTCAATATGGAGAAATTAGGAGAAAATATTACATAAATTGTTGTTTGATTCATTACCAGATGTAGTGAGTTTAGTGTTGTGGGATAAAAAATTGTTCTAAAAAATCTAAATCAGGTTTCTGTTGATGGTGATGGATGTTCACCTCCATGCGGAAACTGAGGCGAAGCTTAATAATGTTATCTATTAAATAATGTTTAACCCAGATCCGGAATCACAATTAATTCAGGGTACTTTTCCTTCAGGATATCAAGGTTATGATATTTTTTCTAGTCTATAGCCACGGTTAGACACGATTGTCAATTTTTGAGTGTATGGTTTAATCATGTTCTTCAGACTGGCGTCTCGGTTTTTAAGTTTTAGTTTTCCCGGTGAACAGCAGATGTCGCTGCTGCACACATTTCATTACGCCATGTTAGGAAGGCGAAGAAGTTTTGTATTGTTTTACAAATATATATATATTGCGAATTTCCATCCATCCATCCATTTTCTGAAACCGCTTATCATATTCAGAGTCGCGTGGAGTCTGGAGCCTATCCCGGAGGCTCCGGGCGCAAGGCAGGGAACAGCCCATGACGACCCATCCTAGGGCAGACTGACACCAGTCACTCATACAGGGCTCGCCTACGGGCAATCTGGTAACTCCAATTAACCTCAGCATGTTTTTGGACTGTGGGGGGAAGCCGGAGTATCTTAAGGAAACCACATGGTGACACGGGGAGAACATGCCATCTCCACATTGATGAGACTCGAACCCTGGTTCCGGAGGTATGAGGCAACCGTGCTGAAAGCAAAATCTATTTTATCTATTCATTACACATTTTCCCGTCCATAATATTCCATTTGCGCCCCCTTCCTACAATAACACGGCGCAATATTATTCTTATATCTTAGTTTTTATACTATGATCAAGAAGAGCTGCGACGGCAATAAAGTATTTGTATAGCATGGCGCAGACACAGCCTCCTAATAATGCAGGTGTTCTCCCTGCTGCTGGCACTGACGAGTCGCTTGTCCCCCACGTTGGCGCTGCCGCAGCCTGACACACTGACCTACTTCCGGAGCTGCGTGCGCTAATCGCCTCCTGGCGGCTCAGGAGCCACGCATTCAGCATGTGGCTCGAATTTCAAAACCTGTGTGTTTTTAATGAAAATAATCACATCCGGAATCAGCAACGGTAATCACAGTAATAATAATATTGTATAATGAATGCACAATGTATTCCATATGTTGTGCATGACAGCATGCATAGATTACATGCAAGGCATTTAATTCACATAGACTGAATCGTCATCTCATTTACGCATGTTTCCTTAATGTTCACGGTCCCGCCATCGTCAGAATTTGTATAAATTTTAGTTTTTCAGAGGATTGACATCGACTTCTATAACACTAACAACAACATGTATAAACACACCAGTCTGTCCAATAGGAAACTGATTAACAAATCAGAGTCCGCGATCAATGGTGGCCTGACTTGTCACTCAAGGTAGGCGTTTTTTTTTAACTCAAAGCTTTGCTGTTTTGATTCACACAGCAGAGGCAAAGAAGTCTACAGCGAGTCTGTTGATTGTAAGTCAAAGAAATATAGTTTAAGACCTTAAACTAAATGCGTCAAACAAATTTATGTAAGCTATATAATTTTATAATTGATTAAACTGTACTGGGGTTTATTAATATATGCAAATTTATTCCGTTGATTCTGGCATAAATAAATTAGAGGGTTTATGATACGTATTTTGAGCAGAAGTCATAAAAGCGGTAACACTGGAAGACTAGAAGACGTCACATGGCTGCAGCCACTACAGTTAATTACTATACGAATTACAGCGGCTCGAGACATTGTAGGTGAGTAACCTGCAGTAAATTGGGGTAAATATCCATGTACGCATTAAAGAAGAGCGTATCTGTCATGCAGATGATTTCAATTATAAAGTCAAAATCTTTTATTGTCGATTCTGCCATATGTACGTACAGGACATAGAGGATTGAAATTATCTACATTTAGAGACCTTTTATTGTTTGTTAATTAGTGCAGCTTCACATAGTGTTAGGAATTACAGGGCATGTGAATCCGTAAATATACTTATTACGAAATTTTCGGTATTATTCATACCACAACGATAAATCCATGCCATTGGTTTAGTGTGTCGCACAAGTTATTGATGCTACATGACAAAATACGTTTTTTTAGGAAGTCACAGAACCGGTATTTGTTTTTACAGTAAAAAGTAAGATTGCGTTTTTCAGTAAACAGTATTGAGAGTAATAACATGACAAAAGTAAATATTTTATAAATCGGTTTGTTCCAAACCACATGCTTATTTTTACGCCGCATTGTTCCACGTGGCCCTGCGTTTTATTGGAGGAAAGTCTCTTCTGCGTCTTTAAGCGCGTGGCCTTGTTTGCGGTGCTCACGTGCAGCCGGCGCTCCAGCCCCAAGCTGTGAAGTGGGCTCGCTGCCAGGGGGAGGCTTTTATGGGACATTGCTGGCCTATATTCTAAAGGGAGAGATCTGGGGTAATCTGTGGTGATGGCTTCTCTTAGGAGTAGGGGTGGCGCACTAACAAATGCAACATGACTTAGGGGTTTTTTTTTTTGCTCCAAGGAAGAATAAAGAAACGAACCAAGCAAAATCCGTTAGTACGCGGCGCCTCATTATCTGATCTGAAATAGCACCGCGATATCATGAATTTCGCTAAAACAGCTTTATTATAAACAATTTTGTGGCTACATAGAAGTACTTCGGACTGCTTGTTTATTGGGCAGTGATCATTTCGCGGAATAATAAAGCCAAACTTTCTGTTTACGTTGGATTGAAACATTATTTGCAGTTCTGGGCTGTACGATGCAATACGAAAGTTTGCATCAGCGTTGTCATTTGTTTCACAGTTAGCTGTCAAAATGTATTTCAGCGTGTCGTGAACACCTTCAAAAGTAATTAAAAGCATTCTATAAGCATGGTTTGATATGAAATCTTAAACCACGTAAGCCTATTAATCATTATTAATAGCTGCAGTATTTCTCACAGTACGGTATATGGTTTTTAAATATACAGTAGTAGTAGTATTTCCTAGTCTAAGAACAACACAAGTTTAGTGACTACATGCGTTATAGCAC
>JABFEB020000002.1:6252706-6267488 GCA_019775895.2 Stomatorhinus ivindoensis | reverse complement strand
AGTTCTCCCCAAACGAGCTTGATGGGCCGAATGGCCTCCTCTCGTTTGTAAATTTCTTATGTTCTTATGTTCTAACAAAGGTTGTTTTTAAAGTGTTTTATAAATAAAGGTTGTTTACCAGCTTGCCAAACTTTTCATTTGGAAATGTAATATAATCCTGGGAGATCTGTGATTGGACCAGTATGTCCTCCTTAATGTCCGGATCGGATCTAGGTCACTTTTCTTTCTTTTTTACAGGATGAAGCGAGGAAGATTAAACATCAAGCCAGATAGCGAAGTCCTTCCCATTTGTGACGGGGCAGTGAAGCGACGTAGGAGTGCAGCGGTGGGTTTCCTCTGCAGCCAGTCTCAGCCGGCCGACAGCGTGGAGGACTGGGGCAATCTGCCTCACCACGTAGTGCTGCACATCTTCCAGTACCTGTCGCTGGTGGACCGCGCCCGAGCCTCCTCCGTGTGCCGCCGCTGGAACGACGTCTTCCACATCCCCGACCTGTGGAGGAGGTTCGAGTTTGAGCTGAACCAGCCGGCTACATCCTACCTGAAGTCCACCCACCCCGACCTGATCCAGCAGATCATCAAGAAACATGCACAGCATCTGCAGTACGTCAGCTTCAAGGTAAGGCTCCCCGACTTGCACGGCGTGTCCACAGCAGGAGTCGCCTGTCACGGCGTCTGGTCTTCGGCGAGGAAATGCTGCCAGCGGGTAAAATGGACACTTTTTGGCATTTAGTTAACTGGAGACCTACACTTTCAGGTTGACAGCTGCACAGAGTCTGCAGAAGCAGCTTGTGACATCTTGTCCCAGCTGGTCAACTGCACCATCAAAACGCTGGGACTCATCTCCACAGCGAGGCCCAGCTTCATGAACGTATCCCAGGTAGGACCCGGCCAAGCTTGTTTGGACAGTGATGGAGTCAGACAATGGGGCCAAACTGGGCGAACCAAAGACGTGCCTGTTTCTGTTCCTCCCAGTCGCACTTCGTGTCAGCGCTGACGGTGGTGTTCGTGAACTCCAAGTCCCTGTCGTCTATTAAGATCGACGATACGCCCGTGGACGACCCGTCCCTGAAGGTACTCGTGGCCAACAACAGTGACACGCTCAAGTTACTGAAGATGAGCAGTTGTCCACACGTTTCACCTGCAGGTGGGTCCGGCCGTGACGCCAGTCGCTGACACCAGAGGTCTGTGCTTTTTATAACCCAGATTCTGTGCTCAGTGCTCAGCTGGGATTAACCACAGTGTGTCTATGGCTCAGAAGTTTATAGAAACTGGTACAGTAACTGAGTGGCAGAAGGCATTTACTCGCAATGTGCAACTTTATCAAAAGTATTAAGTGCAAGGTAAGCTTTAAGTCCAGCTGTTAAGGTGCTACGGTAATGTAATCTAGTTCACACACCAAATGCTGAGTCAGTTTTGGTTTATTCTGAGAAACATTAAAGATGAACCACAATCTACAGACTTCAAATTTTATATTTTTCGATCTCTGAATTGTATGCAAACAGACAAAATAAAAGATACGTGTTTTCCGCATTTTTATGGATGCAGCAACTGTTCATGTTGTGGTTGAGGACGTATCTTTTGAGGGATCTAGCTGCAGGTCTGTTGAACAAAGTTTTTAACCTGGATTGCTCCAGTAAATGATACAGTTGCACTCATTTGTAAGTTGCGATGTAGCTAAACTGTATTGCAGTATCTTAGCCATTGGTGCTGAAGTCCTTCCGCGTCTGCAGGCATCCTCTGTGTAGCAGACCAGTGTCACGGCCTGCGAGAGCTGGCTCTCAACTACCACCTGCTGAGTGACGAGCTGCTGTTGGCGCTCTCCTCGGAGAAGCACGTGCACCTGGAGCACCTGCGCATCGACGTGGTGAGCGAGAACCCAGGCCAGACGCAGTTCTACACCATCAGGAAGAGCAGCTGGGACGCCGTGGTGCATCACTCGCCCAAGGTCAACATCGTCATGTACTTCTTCCTCTATGAGGAGGAGTTCGACCCCTTCTTCTGCGAGGAGACGCCCGTCACCCACCTCTACTTCGGCCGGGCCGTCAGCAAGGAGATGCTGGGCCGCGTCGGGCTTAACTGTCCCCGGCTGGTGGAGCTGGTGGTGTGCGCCAACGGACTGGAGCCGCTGGACGAGGAGCTGATCCGCATCGCTGAGCGCTGCAAGAACCTGACGGCCATCGGGCTGGGCGAGTGCGAGGTCACCTGCAGCGGCTTCATCGAGTTCGTCAAGATGTGCAGCGGCCGCCTCACCCAGCTCTCCATCATGGAGGAGGTGCTCGTTCCGGACAACAGCTACGGCTTGGAGCAGATGCACAACGAGGTGTCCAAGCACCTGGGCCGCATGTGGTTTCCTGACATGATGCCCACCTGGTAGCCCGGCCCAGCAGCAGCCGTGTCTCATGTCTGCTGCTTCCCGCTACAGCCGTCGTTCCGTTATATGTCCATGTCGTATTTAATATGTGTAGCTGTGCTGTTTTAGGAAGTATTCATTAAAAATGGATGGTGTTTTCTCTGGGTGAGAGATACATATTCCGTCCATCCATTTTCTGTAACCGCTTGCTGGAACCCATCCCAGAGGCTACGGGTGCGAGCAAGATAGATTTTTTTAAATGCACTGTAGCCCTAATAATCAGCACTGATATTTGAAGGTTGGTGTATAACCGCATTGTTTACAGTCAGAAATATGAGGTCTGACTGGCTCAGTTTTTATTTACTACATCCCATGAACGGGCTGGAAGCCATATATACAGGAAAATGCTTCTCTTTCATCTATTAATTCAAGGCACTTGTAAAATATTTTAAATATAAAGTGTATATTTTTAGCTTTGTCTTTTTGGTTTTTGGTTTTTGTTCAGGGTAACTACAGTGACATCGCTGCATTTCTGCATGTCATATAAAAACTTTCCTTAAGCATGGTCATACCGTATGTGCATCCATGTGTTAAGTCCATGTGTTAATGTTCATTCCTGGTCTTACCTGCACCCTGAATCTGTGGTCCACAGAGCATCACGGAGGATCATTTTCTTATGTTTCTGCTGAAGACCTGAAACTTCCTCTTTGCTGTTTCAAAAATAGCAGAGGAATATGCTTTTAACACTGTCTAAAATGTTCATTGACAATAAGAATTACTGTAATATGGAACAATCCATTGTGTCTGCTGATTTATCTGTATATTTTATGGTGTTTAATTGAGATGAAGATATTTTTATATTACTGCAAAGTGGTGGTAATGACCCAATTTCATAAGCCGACCTGGATTAGTTTTCCATGATGCATGTTATGAAAATATTTATCTGTAGTCATTCTTTAGGATGTGATTGCAAATGCAAATATGGGGCGATCCTCAGAGAGCGAACAAAGACAGAACAGCCCACTAGGTGGTGCTCTCTGTTCAAAAATGGGCATAAAGCAATGCCCAAAGTAAACCAAGAGCACCATCTAGTGGGGTCAGAAAATACAGCAAATGGTTCATGAAGCATCATTTTGTTCATTACTACAGATAGCTGTTCTGTATAATCAGTAGTTTTCATCTACATCTTTGCTAATTTCTGTAAGAGTGCGACCTAGAGCTGTTTTAGGAGCAACTGCTTAAAACTGGCAGAAAGGAGGAAATATGACACAGCTTATGACCCAGGACTGGAATGTGTCCTACTGCAGTGATACACTGCATGCTCATTGGCATGCAACACGCTTTTCCTGGCAGAAACTGCCTGCTTACACGTGCATTACTAACATGAGGGGTGTGTTTTTATGTAATGGTAGATTTGTTCTGGTGTAGCATTAGGTAGTGTATGCTTTTATAGGGGGGTGTCTCTCTTTGAAAGGGGAGCTGATATTGCCATTGTTAAAGATATACTACAAAGGTACATACTTTTGGCGCAGATTAGTTTGGTGTGCTAGCAAAAGCGGAGCATGCCAGCGAAGCACAATTTAACCTGAGCTACGAATGTTGAGTGATGCTATAAATACCATTAAATAGCCATGGACAAAATTAAACTTTATGAACCATTTGCTGTATTTATTTTCCCCACTAGATGGTGCTCTCGGATAAAAAAAATGCACAAAGTGTGCCCCAAAGCACCATCTAGTGGGATTAAAAAGTACAGCAAATGGTTATGGAGGCTTTGTTGTGTCCATCGCTATGATTGGGATTCTTTAAAGGTAGCAATGATCGTCTTGCTCATAAAGACCAGTAGCAGATCCACATTTGTAGGTGAACTGATAGAACTGCATGCAGCTGAACAGAGAGGCTTGGATCAGGTCAGGCCAACACTGCCTTGTTTCCCATAGCAGTGGCACTTCTGGAGTGTTTGCTGCATCTTTGTAGCCGCTCTGTGTAACTTTGCAGTGGAGCGTGCAGATCTGCGATATCCAATAGAAGGAGACATGCTGATCACCTGACCATGAATTGCTTCATCGCAGAGAATTCATGTCCAGACTGCTAAATTTCTGCTGCTTTGAATAGTCCCCTGGAAGCACCTGGTACTTTTAAGTTGTGCTATTAAAATTGTTGTAAATAGCCCCACAAATCTCTTTGTCTTCATTGCTCCAGGTTTACACGGACCCCCAAACATTTATTTTCATAATTTCAAGAGGCTAATCCAGCGTGTCTTAATAAATGCCCCTCCTGTTATAGTGACATCACACTTCAGAGCCACCCTGAGATGCACGGGCTTTTTCGAATTTGCTCCATTCACACTCCTCATCCACCACCTCCTCCAGGTCTGAAGGACCTGAACGCTCCAGGCCTGAGTGCCTCACACAGAGCACCACTGTAGCTTATTCAACCTACTTTGGTTTTGACCCGCTAATGTTCCTGAGAAAAGGCCGGTGGGTGTACAGAGAGCTGCGGAGAGCCTCACTGCCTGATGGACGCCTCTGCTCTCCGTGTCACAGGACCACATGGCTGAAATGAAGTCCACCAGCTCAAATATATTCAGGGTTTATTCATCCTTCTTGATTCGCCTGTGCCATGTCACACAGGAACAGCAGTGTCTGAGCCGGGCCGTTGACATTTTCACACTGTGAATTTGATTAATTCGCCAATTTAATTTCCTTTTATTCTTTTTCTCTCTCTGACAAGGACATTGATATTGTAATTGTTGTTCATGGTCCATAATAAGTCCTGATGAAACCCTGGCACAAAGATTAACACATGAATTGTGTAAATCAGGGTTTCTCAACCATTCCAAGCACAAGGCCCTACTGCTCCTCATTAATCATGTCGGGGGTGGGGGTAAGGGGTGGGGGGGCAGGACTTCTTCAGATTGAGCTGATTCCCTGCCAAAGTTCCACAGACCAGTGGTTGAGGATCCCCGCCCTAAATTACAGAGAAAGGAAATGCCACCGTCCTACCAATTCATTCATTACTCTGGAAAAGCTGAAGATATCATGGGTGAACCTGTAGCTTTGAAATGCTGGTCATTCACTCTAAAGACCTTCTGCATCTTTATCTTCTAACCAAGCTTCATGTAGGCTGGTAATGCACCATTATTTCAGTCACAATAGCATTTCAGTGTCAATGCTATTTAAAATGTAACACACACACATACACAGATTGCTAGTGATACAGAAGAGTCTTGACACTGACGCATTTGCCCCACTATATGTTGAGGATTAGTGCAAATTCCCCTCCACGTGCGGCAGTTGTAACTATACTATAGTTTCCTGAAACTGTATTGTTTTTGACGGAGTTTCCAGAACAGCCACTAGAGGGAGACAGAGACAATTTATTATTATTATCATCATAATTAGCATCATCATTATAATTAATAATATTAATAATGATGATGATAATAATAAGTGACATTTGAAATACCCATAGAGAAAGGTTCCATGTTAATAGAAGTTTTCCTGTGAATGAACAATTTGGACACTTTTAGGTATAAAATTAGTTATTATAAATATAGTTGATGCTAGACTGAAGAAAAGCATTTCAAAGAAACACATCATTTACCATTGCGGGTTTCCCTCGGCAAGGATCATGTTATTTAAATCCCATATTGTCCACTAGGTGACAGAAGAGATTCACAAGAACTGGAGGTTTTCCATTCTACAATCTGAGTGATGTACCACAAGCTCACAGAGATGATGACGTCGTCTGATTCTGACACATGTATAATAATGAGCAAATATATATTTGTGATTAATTGTAACTGCTGTAACACATTGGCAATGAAATACCTAAATTACTACTGGTGTGGTACATATATTTTTTCATATATTTTTGACTTAGTTGCCTAGATAAATCCCAAAGTGCCATGTCTGAGATGACGTTTCTGAAGCATATAACAAGCATCTAAGACAGGTAAGCTTGTAACCAGTGGCACTGCAGGAGAAAAAAAATCTGGCGCAACAAATTTGCCATTAAAGGCATTTTAAACTGTATTAACAGCAGTTACAGACTGGCAGCGTGAGGGGCAAACAGTGAGTGGGAGAGCTGAAAACCAGGCAGGGGGCATGAAAGAGAGGCTTTATCAAAGATCTGCAGGGCGCTTGCTGTGTGACCCCTGCCTCCAGGCTGCCAACCTTGGCTATGAAGACAAGCGCAATAACGTCTTATCTCACAGTTACAGCAGCCGGAGTTTGTGTGACTGCATATTTCTTAGGGCGAAAAAGCAACACATCACAGCGTAAGAAGGGCCATAATGAGAAGGGCGGGTTTGACACAGTGAAATGGACAAGGGGCAGCGCTGCCTTTATAGGTCAATAAAAGCCCTGTAGAGCCCATGGTGATGCAGAGACTTCTGGGAATTCTCCATACGAAATTTTGTAGTAAAAGGAGCGGGAGTAGAATGAATTTATACAACTGCTGAGTGACATCACACTTAAGTTTTATGATGTTCTGGTAGATGCCAATGGACACTAAATAAGCATGACTGATGGATTCTGCTTTTGGAATATAAGGAGCAGTGAAGCACAAACCGTCATTCAGCTCACAAATGCACAAATGCGTCTGGATTTTGTGCATCACCATTTAAGCTAATGCTAAAGGCAGATGTGGAATTTCTTTCAGGTAATATGGGCTGAACAGAAGGACACAGAGATGCAGGACAGATACACCGGAGCAGCAAGGATGGTGGTTTATAAACATGGGCCAAGATCAATCCCTCACATTCATCAGTCCCTTTGAGCCTCTGCAGTGAGCTCGCCCAATCCCTGTGGGCACACAGCAGCACGTGGGTCAGTGTGTTCCTCCACCTGCCGTTCCCAGATAAGTGCATGTGTGCAGACATGCGCAGACAGACACGGATGCAGTCGCAGACAGACATACACACACACAGCATACAAACAAACATGAATGATTATTGCCCAAATTCAGATTGTTTTCTTGTTTTAATTCCATATCATTCCTGTTTTATCATAAAATAATGAACTGTGCAAGAAATCATTTCACTTTTCCGGCATCATAGATGCGACATCCTTCAGGGTAACAGCCCCAGGCCCTTGTAGGATGACGCTGAGGGCAGCCTGCATGGATCGCTGCAATCCTTTGGCCCGCAACACTGGCTGACAAAGATCAACAGAGCAGTGCTGCTGAGAGACGCTTCCTGAAGATTACTTAGTCGGCCCTGCTGAGCGATATTTGCTGTTTAAACCCTGAGGTTGAAATATTTGGAAACTCTAGGTCAGGGGATCTCAAAATCCAGACGAAATGTGAACCCAGCCTCAAATTACTCTGGACCCAGTTGGTAATCCACCACATAAATCAATATGGTTAATGTGAAAATGCTTAACGTGATTTGAAGTGGAACCACCAAACTTATATACATACAGAACTCCCCATAACCACCACCCCCCCCACCCCCCAGCAGACGGAGACTCAAAACAATCAGCAAGAATCAAACCAGTCTTTGTGATAAGTTCCTATTATTGTTACATATTGATGTCTAATGTAGAAAGTCATTGTTGATTCATTAAAGTTCATGAAATGCTGTTTCGCTTGTGAAAATTCTTCTGGACGTTTGACTTTGAACATAAATCTGATGCAGGTGTTTTATCAAAAGGCTTGAGAACCTCTGCACTTGATTTACATGGTTGAAAGTTTGAGAACCCCTGCACTTGATTATAATGGTTGAAAGTTTGAGAACCCCTGCACTTGGCTTCCGAAGAATCTGGCGGACAGTGAAGCCACTGCAAGCACACCTGCTCGGCAAATATCATAAATTCTATAAATTGCCCAGGTTATGGGCTTCTGACTCCTGAACGCAGAAAGCTCCTTTTCATTGTCAGGAGCCTTTGAGTGGGTCTCCACAAGCTCTTCGACGTAACGTCAGGTTATATGTTTCTGTCTACACTCACAAACAAACAGCCATTGTCATTCTCACACATAACCTAGCCTACGCTAACCCTACACCCTGTCAAATCAATGGCCATGTTCTCCGTTTTGAGGGAAAGGACACTGGAGGTAATGATGGGGTTACCTACTGTCAGCATGATGTTCTTCTGATGATGTCACAGTGTGTCATTCGGAACAGGCAGCACTACTGGTGTCATTCTGAGTGTGTCACTGTTTATATTATCCACAGTTACCCTTACAGCAGCACAGTCTCCAGTAAACACATGCACTACGCAAAACAACAGATGTATGTTTACTGCTACAAAATTAAAGAATGGTAACACTTGAGGGCAGGCACTTAGTGAGAACTCAGTTACTACTGAAGTATAAATCATGAACAAACATTGACAAGAAGATGTATCATTAATGATTAATGATGAACAAACATGAGGTCAGAATTTTACCTGTGTTATTCATGACTTTCTCCTTCATTAGTTCACAGAAGATTTGCAGCACAAGATATAGTAACAAATATAGTAACTTTGAGATAAACGATGCATCACGATTCATTAATGATGAATGGACATGAAATCAGTACTTAACTAAGTCGTGGGTAAGGAGGGGGGGGGGGTGCACGCTGATAGCACATTACCACACCCACCGCACGACAGACCACCTCAGGGATGAGAGTCTGAGCTCAGCCGTACGGGCGGTTATGCCACAGCGCCACACTGGTCCAAATGGGCCAGTATGAGTTTCTTCTGTCAATCCTGCCACCAACCCTCAAATTTCCCTGTAAATTGGAGGACCTGCTTGCAGGGTTGGATGCAGTTTAAAGTCAGGATGAAGACCCAGGATGAAGCGATTGCAGGTTACGGGTCTTGTTCAAGGGTCCAAGGAGTAGGATCACTGGTGGCATTTACGGGATACGAACCAGTGACCTTACGAATGCAGGCACAGATCCCTAGCCTCTGGGCCACCACTCCTCCAACTAACTAAGACTTAGTTTGTGGTTAATTAATTAATAAGTAACAGAATAATTTCATATTATTTGTGTTCTGTCAAATAAAGTGTTATCAAAAGAACAAATAGCTCCTTATGTGTAACAAGTGTGCTGATCAAGTGCAAAAAGACGCCATGCAGGAAGGTATCAGCAAACTCTGGGTTCAGCTGCAACATCTCTTATGTCCTGCTTTACTCCTTTATGGATAGTAACAGACAGACAATCTGAATAATAAAGCAGCGTGGGTGAGATTCCAGCCTGGTTTGCGCTGTGTCACATGGGAGCCCCTGTGACTCCGTTAGCACAGTGAACGCCGGGGTGTGTGAAGCACAGACAAATGTGGAACGGCACGTTACTGCTACTCTGAGTCAGTGCTTTACCCACGTGTCTCCCGCAGCTGTATTAGGGCAAACGGGGCCCCTCCTTAGACAGACTAGCAGGCTGCACCCCACCCTCTGCCGTCCTCATTAAAGCCCATAGTTTGCACCCATATCCCAGGAGAAATCTGCCATCCATTTTCATTTTTGGAGCTTGAAAAAGGGGGAAATGAAAATGGCAAGTGGCAGGTTCTGAGCACCACTCTCTCCTATTACAATGGAAATGAGTCACCCGCTGTTCACTCTGGCCGCCATTAAAGGGCTGATTGTGTCTCCCGGGGTCTGCAAAGTCTAGCGTCTTCAGCTGGGCTGTAGAATTGTCCAGAACTAACTAAACATCTGACTTTATGGTCTGTCTTATTGGCCTGATTTGAATTGATGTCACCCAACATTAAACGCCAAGACAACAGTCACTGTCCTGACCTGAAGTCTTTCATAGTCCCATTAAAGCTGATTTTGCCAGATTTTGCCAGATTTTGCCGGCATGGCAGGCATGCAGGTTGAATTTGACAACATGAAGTCATGTCGGCCAACAGATCTACAGATTAAAGCTTGGAAGATTTGAAGACTTTCAGAGAAACATAATTTTTCACTCTGAAGAAAACAACCTCTGAGTCTCGTGGGCGGAGGTGAAACAAAGCAGTTAAGTAACAGCTAGAGTATTAATCTATGTCAGTTCGCGGGTGGGGGGGGGGGTGTCTTGGCAGCGATTGTAATTCACTGTGACCTACAGAACTCTGCCGGTCCTCCATCCCCCAACTGCACGAGCGGCGGTTCCTGAACAAACGGGAGTCAGGTACGTGCTGGAATTCAGCAGAACGTGCCAAGAAGGGCCGCAAATTCTTAAGCGGTTAGAGATGCCGGGGGGGGTGCTTCTGAAGGCGAACACCGAACATCGACACCGAACACCGACACCGAACACCGGCAGCAGGCCGTGGCGTGTGAACAGGCCCCCAGAGCAGCCAGGGACCTCCTTCTGTGGCCGTGATTCTTCAGCTGTGCTGCTTTTGCCCCCCCGCCGTAAGGGAACCTTCTTAAACTGCCTGATGCCATGACAGTACTATTTGCTTTTACTTATCTGTTTGTGTTGCCGGTGTCGTGTTATGTCACCCGTACAAGTCAAAACCGCGTCAGCATTTCCCGGGTCGGAGTTACCCGGCGTGAGTCGCATAACCTGACAGAGAAATGGCTCTTTTAACTGTTGCAAAGAGGAGAAGAGTTCTGTGTGCTTTGGCACAGCACAGCGGCTGTGTGCCCTCGGGACGCGGAAGGCTTCTCAATGCATGATGTACGATGATATAAATGATCACGGCTTCCCAGCAGTACTCAGAAGTTGCTGCCAAAGTGTCTTTCCAGCACTCAGGCGAAGGAATGCACTCCTCACCCACAATCTGACTGTTCATCTATCGTCACTAAAGAAGACGCAGTTACGGGAATCACATGAGACCCCGAGCGGGACAAGCAGCTGAAGGAGGGATGAACGAGTAAACACTACCCATGAGTCTCTGCTTCTTCTGGCCCCAGCCTCATACATTAATAGCATGCTTCAGCAGGTCCATCAGCCCACGTTCTTCACGTTCTTCAAGTGCCAGCAGGGTATCGCCTGACATATTCCACTTTACGTGATAAATGCCTCTTGGAACAACAAAACCACACGGTGATGGATTATTGCTGGAAAAAACTCCACCGTACATCTCTAAAGACCCTGAGGCAGGAACTGATATATTTCCTGTGTTGTAATATTTTACAAATAATATGTATAGCATGCAATTTTGGGTTGTGCATAGTAAGAAGCACATTTACTTTATTTAACAGAAGGTTTAGTCCACGGTGACATACAAGATCTACTCTGTAAATAATGCCTAATGAGAAATCACTCTTGATCCACAGCCAGAAATATTATATAAAAAACACCAGCATTTGACAGCCTCTTTATTTGACTTGCTTTGCACAAAATCACACAATCACATTTTTTCTTTGCGTTTTATTTGTTCTGGTGGACATTCAAGATCCTGCAATACTTCATTGTAAAATTCAGATGCCATTTTCTTATTGACCCTGAGCATTAATCAAAACTTAATGACGAATGACGAATAGGAACAGAAGAATGTCCCCAAAAGCCATCTGTGTTTCTTCAGCTCTGAACGATATGCACAGTGTAAACATGATATCATCGCTACATCAAAAAAATACAGGCAGGTTTTCTGATGTTACCCAAATTGGTAAAAAAAAAAACAAGGGAGACAGAAGGGAAATGTAAAGAGAAGCAAAACATTCCTTCAACACATTTCTATATGTCAGATATCTGTGACCGGAACATGGTCGTCCTTTGACATACTAAGCACAATCAAAACAATAAAAATACATACTTGTTAAAGACAAAATGTGTTTTGTCACACAGTAAACACATGAAGATCTCTAAATTGCACGACACTGGAAGAGTTCCAAAAAATATTTATATAAAGTACATGGAACTACTAAAAAATACATTTTTTTTTCTTTCAAGTATTTTTGATATTTTAAAAATATCAGTAAAAGTAAAAAAATAAACACTTGATTTAGCTCAGATGTGCATGCAAACAGTACTTTTCCCAGATAGATCATTTCTTTAAACAGTGGCTATTGATCTGGTGGCGTTTAATAGCTGCTCGAGTCCCAGTATAAGGCTAATACAGCAGGTCCAATGTGTCACATCCGCCTCTAGATGGTCATGGTGCTGATCGATCGCCTGTGTCCTGGACTGAAAGGGTTCCCCGTATCTTCATTGCAGTCCTTGTGCAGACTCAGGTCCCTGTCTACTGTGGGATCTGTTGGCGTGCCTGGCTTCATTGAGGAGGACAGGACCTGGTCAGACACAGCTTCAGAAGTGCTTTCCTGGCTCCTCCATTCTCTGATCAAGGACTCCCTGACTTGCGGGGGGAGCGTGTCGAGCTGTCGAGCGCGAACCAAGGGAGACGAGGCCAGCGTGCCTTGCAGCACACGGAACGTATACCTAGGGACGGGAGCAGAGTGTCACACTGCTGCTGACAGTGCATGCGGCCTTACACACCAGAAGGTGCCCTGCAGGCATATTTGTGATGGACACACTTGGGTAAGAGTCTTATACTTTGGAGAAAAACACCTGCTAGGAAATCGAAAAATGTAATCTATTCTAATTAAAAGACACCTTTGCTCATCCAAGAACTCAATCTATAATAATCTATTTAAATTATAAGCAGTCTCCCTGAATTTGGACTCGGAGACGTTCAATTCTACATTTTTGACAAGACAATACAACAGGCATAAGACGCTGATGAACAGACACTTTGGCCTGAATTGTTGATGAACAAAAATATGAATATAGTTCATAATCAGTAAAATCACTCTGACATGACGCTTCTCACTACATTTGACTTCCCATTGTTTAGTAAGAGTTAATTGTAATTACATGAGGCCTGTAATTAACACGTGCGTGTTTTCATACTGATTGACTGAGCCATCTTAATGCCTACAATAGTGAAAAATTTAAAATGCAGCACAAGCAAGATTACCAGCGATATTAAACTGCTTAATAAATTGATTTACCCCTCGGAACGTGAAATAGCAATTATAGAATCAAATAAGTCTCCCACAGTAGCACTCTTGCATGAATAACAAAGTCAGCCCTGTTACTAATTTAAAAATTACTATTAGCCATGGTCACCTGGTGCGGGAAGTTATGGCTGCTTTCTAATTTTAAAAGCCCACATGAGCTGGAAGCGCCTTTTAGATCCTTCCTGCCAGCTTTTCCAGGCAGAACGAAGCATCACACCGGGGTCCTACCTGGGCAAGAGGGCCAGAACAGTGGCGAGGATGCATACTAGATAGAAGACTGGATCAGCCATCTGATTCTCCATGATCCAGTATGGGCTGGAGGGAGGGTTGCAGTTGATGCAGAGGGCGCTGTAGGACAGCGCAATGATCAAGTAGAGCAGCACACTGCCTGCTATAACCACCCAGTGCGCTACAGTCTGAAAGAGAGACACTACATGGTCGTCACACATCCTGACAAACGCGCTATATAGTGCTTAGTGTTGATACGTAGCTTAAGTGTGACTGGCATGACAGAATCGATCCCGTTTCAAATTACTTTCCTGCGATATGCCACCGGAACGTGACCCAGATTGGCACATTAGACGAGTAATTTGAACAGCGCTGCACTTTTCCTGTATACATTTGAAAGCTAGCTAGAGCGTGAACAATACCGTGAGCTGATTCACAGACAAGAGCGGAATGTCTGAACGGAAAGTAAATTCCATGTTAATCTGATAAACACAGACCCAGGTCCTTATTTCAATTGCCAGGTGCAGCAGAATGGTGAACAAGGAGGCCGTGTTCATGGGCGTCCCGAAGGAGTAGACGTCAATGTCTGAGTCTTGGTAAGCCTACAGAAAGAGATGAAGGACACGTATGCATCAGAAAGCAAATAACATCCTACGATGCAAAGCACTAGAAACATGGAAAGCAAGTAGCACTGGGATACTCTTAACGTTCTTACCAGGTATGGGACGAAAAAGCAGACCAGGCTTTGATAAAAGGCATCCAGGAGAGCCACCCAAAACGTGGTATGTCTGTAACCCTAAGAAACGGCATCGGGGGAAGAAGGAAGTCACCTTTACATTCATCTGGTACTCTCTGTTACTCTCCTTTGCATACATCTGGTACTCTCTGTTACTCTCCTTTGCATACATCTGGTACTCTCTGTTACTCTCCTTTGCATACATCTCATATTCTCTGTTACTCTCCTTTACAAACATCTCGTACTCTCTGTTACTCTCCTTTACATACATCTCATACTCTCTCTTATTCTCCTTTACAAACATCTCATACTCTCTGTTACTCTCCTTTACATACATCTGGTACTCTCTCTTACTCTCCTTTACATACATCTGGTATTCTCTGTTACTCTCCTTTATGTACATCTGGTACTCTCTTACTCTCCTTTACATACATCTGGTACTCTCTCTTTACTCTGCTTTACATACATCTGGTACTCTCTCTTTACTCTCATTTACATACATCTGGTACTCTCTCTTACTCTCCTTTACATACATCTGGTACTCTCTCTTTACTCTGCTTTACATACATCTGGTACTCTCTCTTTAC
>JABFEB020000002.1:6173154-6184168 GCA_019775895.2 Stomatorhinus ivindoensis | reverse complement strand
ATTTTTCAGATAGAAATGAATGAGCGGTCCCCATAAGGATATGTTTACCCTACATGTGTGTGCGTGTGTGTGTGTGCCTGTGTGTGTGTGTGTATGTGCGTGTGTGTGTGCATGTGTGTGTGTGCACTGCTTCACAAGAACATGGCACATAGTAATCAGACTAGTCTTGTCTTGCATTAACTGACCCCTTTATGTGACTCTAATTGCAATCAAATACATTTGGAATTCACCCTAAATTCTCTATGAAAACTTCACACACATCCAAATGCAAACATCAACAAAAAACAAAATGAAGTTATGTGCTTTAGAAAAGAGGGTAAAATATCCCTTAAAAATGTCGGGGAGGGGTGAGGATGGGAATAGCAGTGACACTGAGCCAGCAAAGCTCATGGCCCTCAGGCGGGGGCAATAGGCTGTGCCTGTTAGTGTACAATGCAAGAGAGCATACATCAAGACTTAAAGGGAAAGAAGTGAAATGCAAAGAAGCAGAAAATGGGGAAAATGTAAACGATACAAGAGATAATCGGTGTTTATTAAGGGACCGCAAAAAAATCTAACAAAGCTAAGTGATATCTTGGGTTTGGTCACATGTTTAGCTTTTCTTTAATGGTTCCTGCCCCCCGCCCCCTGCTTCCCGGGATAGGCTGCAGGTTCACTGCGAGTCTGTACTGGGAAAGCAGTGGGAAGCATGGATGGATGGGTGAGATGAACCTACCAGGGGGGCTCTGTGAGCCCTGACCGCTGGAGACACGCCTCGCCGCCGCGTTCTGAAGCGCGGCCAGGCTGCGGGCCGCTCAGGGTCCCTGTGCTAGCACACGGCTCCCAGCTTCAGGCACAGCTCCACAAACACTCATGCGGCACAGTGGGATCCACTCCAAGCATTTCCTTTCACATTAGTGTTTTCCGTGATCTGCTGAGCAGTTTTCGGTATTATGATAATTGGGTGTGTTCTGTACAGATATGTACAACCAAAAGCCTTTTAAAATTACTAACCAAATGGTTGAATCAAAAAGGTAATGTTAGCATGATAGAAAAATTGTGGAAAAAGCAATAAGAAGGCATTTTTAAAATTTGACAGCAGAATATATCAATCTGTTTATCAATCGGAGTCTTTACCAGACTTGGTTTTTGTCATCCTTTGCATAAGACGCCACATTTATCGTCCCTGTGTTGGTACTGCTACCCCATGTAACTCTTCCGGGTCCATTTGGAAGGGAAGGTCTCCACCGCACAGCTTCATGTCTGCCCCCACCAAAGGCACGCAGCACCCACCCCTATCAAACAGCAGCAGGGACACCGTTTATGCTGAAGAATGACTGTTTATTTCCTCTCAAATGAACTCCAGCACCAACATACCCAGGCATAAATGCAGGCTGGTAAAAGTGAATGGTGAATGGTATCACGGGCAGCAGGGTCAAATACGGACATTCACTGAAGGCTGAGACAAGCAAAGACACTGAAAGCACAGAGTAGGGTTATGGCTAAAGGTGGATACGGTGAGACCGCATCCCGAATAGCAGTGACAATAAATAAAAACTCCGGACGTGTATGTATTTATATGAGCTCTCTATAGTGAATATACAAAGAGGTGTATGTACCCTGTGTGCTGGACCGAAACTGTTACCCCGTGCAAACACAATTTCAGGAGCGGGGGCCTCTTACATGACATTGCTTCCTGCTCTCAAGGGTCCAGGTCCCCAAACTTTCAATTAGCCCGGAGGACGGTAACACAGGGCACGAGTAACTTAGTAACTCGGTTACTACTCAAGGACAAATCATGGACAAATGTAGGAACTGCATGAAATATGTGATATGTAATACTGTTATGATTGATTAAGGATGAACAAGAATGCAATCAGTATGTAACTCACACTTAGTTACTGGTTAGTTAATGCATTCAATAAGAGTGTTCTACTACATTACTTATGCCCACTCAAGTAGTTACACGAAAGACATAAAGGTATGCCATAAACTCTGCAAATCAAACGTATTCTGCATCATGTATTTGTGTAACGTGCATGTTTCTGGTTCTGCGGTGTGTATATATACCCAGACTTTATATTTAAAAATGGATGCAAACGCCCGTTCGTATCTTTGATGGCTGCAAACTTTCTTCCTTCTCACAGGAAGTCTCTGTAAGCTGTAGATTAAGTTATAATTGCCTTTTAATTGGCCACAAAAAAAGATAATAAGAGCCATTCTGCCAAGAACTGCACCCCTAATCTGAACATAATCCACGCCATTAAGAGGTGTAATTAAGAATTAGGAATGACTGATCAATGTTTTAATAGAATGATTATAAAATACGGCATATAAACAATTTTTATGGACTCTGAGCGCTAAACTCACCCTGTGGATAAGTGTTAATGTATAATGAATTCAACATGCTTTAAATAGTCAGAACTGCTGTGCATTACAGCAAAGGCAGTGTTTCTGTAGAATAATAAAATACCCAATATAGCAGGGCAGATGTGCATCCTGTATACAGTATATCTTTCAGTTCTCAGCATGTTCGACAAAACAAATACAAAAATTAAAATACTGAAAAATCAACTGTTACCTGATGTACTATGAGACACTTCAAAATATTTACAATTTTTATTATTACCTCAGCATAAAACATTGAATTGCTTTGCATTCGCCTTACAGTAAAATACAAACTGGGCAAGTTTAAAAATTGCCATAAGAAATCTTCTAATATTTACAGAAATATATGTTCCCGATAGTTAGTTACCCACAGATTACTCCATGGTTATAGTAAAACACACCTAGCAATATGATCCAAACACACACGTTTAATGCAAGGTTCCCACCCCATTGAATATATGTTAGTGTCTTATATTTCCACCATTGCAGGTTTTATTCGAATAATCTTAAGCACCAATGTACCTCTATGAATTGGTAACACCTTAAAATCAGTCTGCACCATGCATCATTGCTTCTTTTGTGCTAAAATAAACTCAAATGTATAAAATAAACTCAAATGATCTGTGACGTGAGACGAGTAGCTATATTTCCCAGTGCTTTTCCGTTAAATCATTTCCAAAAATGTCAATGCTTTTGGGGACACATTTTCAGTGCTACTGTGCACCTGCAGGAGGCGGAGCAGGAGGCGGGGCAGGAGGCGGAGCAACGGCCGGAGGTGGGGTTTGGATGCTTTTACGTGTCCGTGGCATCCGGCGCTAGCCCTATTCCTGCACGTGCTCCAGGCAAGACCTGCTGACCCTGAGTGGAAGTACGACCTTGTTAGAGTTTAAACGGGGTCAGCTGGGTGACCTGGAGAGAGGCGAGAGAGGGAAGGGGTCACTACTGTCCTCACACTCCAATCTAACTACCTGAAAGGAAGCAGCCAGACATATCAGTACCAATCTCCGCTCTCATTGCTGTCCCCAGGAGAACAGATTGAGCATATGCCATGGATGCAGAGATGTTTAGCCCTGACCTGCTGAACATCATTAGCCTGTTTTTGGATTTTGCTTGCGGACCTTGTGTACAGTGAAGGGCAGGAGTAACTGCAGCGGCCGTTTATGTCCTCTTTCACTTATCTCCAGGATTTTTCTCCGTAAAATTTTGCTGCCGTGTAGCTATTATGTCATTCTGTGATGTTGTTCCTGTTAGAGCACTAAGTGCCTTTGGGGTACCTATGTCAGTAAAGACACCATGACAAATGGCCCCGAATCTGACACATGCCTGGGGTGCCCATGCTCTGTCTTACTCCGTTTGTCCTCTCGCTTCAGGGTTTTTGTAATTTTACTATTTTGGATAACCTGCCTTCGTTATGTTTGCACCCGCTGTGCTCTGCCAAGCTGGTGGCAGACCTCGACCCCATCAGAGCTCCCTGTAAAACTACGAATATATTTGAAGTTTCGTACACGGGTGCACTGAATTGGGGGGTTTCATCCAACAGGCGACGTCAGCATTTTGCAGCAAAGTTTAATAAAGTATATCTTAGGCTGCGACATAAAGTCAATCTTTTTCTTGGCTCTTACCAACAGATCTTTATGTACATGCAGCCGGCAAGAGAATAATCTGTGAGAGGAAAGTGGATAGAGGAGCCGTTTCTTTTTAAAAGACTGAATTTCCTTCTGAACGTTGCTGCCAGGCTAGTTTCGTGCCTTTAAAATCCTCAATTTGCTCTCGCTGTTTCTGTTTTTGTGGTTTTACTAAAAATAATACAGACGAAATCATAATTTCCAGGCATCCCTCATAACCTGGTAGGCATTATGGCTCAGGACCTTGCGGCCATCATCAAAACGGCGCCCAGGAACTGCTGCATTAAAGTGCTTTTGGTTCTCTGGAGTTCAGCTTTCTTCCACGTGATGGCTAAGGGCACTGCAATGTAGGTAAAGGCTGTGTTACCATATCTAGATTACTATTACTACATGGAGTTATACAGATATAGCTAGTTATACTATAAATATACATATGTATAAAGTTGATCTTTAATTAAATATCACAAAAGTGCAGCATAGCAACAATCTTGAAGATGTGACCTCATTAGCCTTTCCAGTGAGAATTGACTGTTGTGCTTTTTATAGGAACCGTACAGTCTTACCAGATTGAGATTCATTTTACCACATGTCCGTCCTTTCCTTAATATCATTAAATTGTCCTGTTATCTTGGTAATTGCACGATGGGCCTTGATTTAAATGCACCGAAATGCAAACACACCTTTGCGGCTCAACGGAATTAGGAGCACTTGCTTGTAATATGTACATCATTTAATCCATGCAGAATAAGTTGCCTATTAAAGGCTCAAAACCATTTGAAAATATTCCAGAACTGTCAGCAATGAATGTACAGGGCTATTATTCACACAAGTAACACGACATCCATCCAAGCTCTGATTACTTTCCAAGAAGTGACTTGATAATGACTCCACACCTGTTCTCGGGACTGTTGAATACCAGCACAAAATTCCCTGCGCAAACACAGAATACGCTGAATTAATCCTCATTCTGATTTTAACTGTTGTTCAAAAACAAAATGTATTTACAGGTCATTGTGAAAGTTAATGTTGCAAATGTGGGAGACTTAACGGCCTTTAACACGCCTTAACTGCTGGCTTCCCTCATCATAAGATAGTAAGACGAACGGCAGCTTCCTTTTCATGAAAGTCATATTTAACACAGTAGTCTCCAAAATGTTAAATCCGTGACGGTAGCTGACTTTTCTCCTTTGCAGACATATTTGCAATTAGAGTACTTGCAATCACTTCCATATTGTTCATTCAATACAGTTTTGTAAACTTTACGGTTTCACTTTAGAGGTAAGCCTTCAAAGAGGCTTTTCATTAATCTTCTGACTTTCTCTGACAGGGGTTTGAAAAAAGAAATTACACATGAAAAACAAAATACAAATCCAATACATCAAAATAATGCGAAACATCTGATATCTCAACCAAATACTGGTATCCACAACAAAAATATATATTTACGGTAGGTTATATAACTGTAGGTGTTATGCATAAATAATTCTACACAACTCAAATGACTTCCACTGCTTTATATAACCTCAAATTAACACAGATTAGAGTGAGCTCTTAGACACCCTGCTGATTCTGAAGAAGACATCAGATGACTAAAAATACACTGTAACAATTTAATGTTACTCGGACATGATAAAGATAGATCCAACCATAATGTTCAAGTGTAAGCAAACACAATTCTAAGGATTCGATTTACTACAGACATGATGTGCACCTTCTGGCACCAGGGATCCATCGTGTCTTTAATCTCTGCGTCTATGACATTTATGGATAAGCCAGCAATTAAGGTTTCCCAAGGTCAGATAGAGTCAATCCTGATTTACGTCTGGATGAAGTGATTCAAAGTCTTGCCCGTGTCGTCAACCCACCAACGTTCTTCTTAATTCACATAGTAGAGCCAATAGACTATGTTGAAGAAAGAGAAGACCGTGGGGAAGATCATTCTTGACCACTTGTCAATAGAGTTTACGTCAGACAGGTCCGGGATGGTGACCTTCAGCTGGGAGGCGCGTCTCCGTAGCCGGCCCTTCTTCTGGGGTGTGTGGCGCTCAAGTGCGTTACGGCCAAAGTTTTGCCGGGGCAAGCCCGCCTTGCGGTACTGCAACGTGGAGCCGGCGTCATAGGCCAGCATGGCATTCCGGGGGTCCCCCAGGCCCAGAGTCATCTCCGACGACCCCACCTCGTTTTTGATCTCCAGTGTGCTCAGCAGGATGTTTTCGTGAGGGTCCATCTGGAGGGACAATGCAGGCAGGTCTGTCAGCCGCCTCCTTAGGCATCAGATAGACTGGTATTTAATTTACTGCGGTCACCTCAGTCAAATGGGACAGCAGTTGACATTCACGTGTTAAACAAGTAATGAAGTCACGTTTTGTGTGAGAAGAATGTATTAATTATAGAGTGGATATGCACATCATTGACAAGTTAGAAGTAACATTTGACAAATCCATGTTAAATCACCTGTGGGACCTGAAATATGAAATAATTTCAGAATCATGACCCACGAATTTCAGCTGTTTAGTCTGAAATTCTGTTTGTGAATAAGTAAATAAACAAACTGAAGGAGAATGTAAAAAATTTTTTACAGATTAACAGTAAAATTGTGACTATTCTAATGAAGGAAAAGCACAAGAAGGCGTATCTGGATAGATAAGCGAACAGCTGCCTATAATCAAAATGTGCATTTCAATAGCAAAGGCCTGTGTAACGCCGATCCATGATCAAGTGCAGAGAGGGTCACACATTGATGGCCCGGAGCGTTCCTCAGATGAACAGTCCTGCCTCCAATCAGCACTAATGAGTCTGCTATTCACAGGGCTACACCTGTATCTCTGCCTCCAACACAGATACACTAAAACACATGACTAACACTTAGCTCTCAGCGCTGCTCTTACGCTGTGATGCTGCTCTTACGCTGCGATGCTGCTCTTACGCTGTGATGGTGCTCTTACGCTGCGCTCTTACGCTACGATGTTGCTCTTACGCTGCGATGCTGCTCTTACATTGCATTCTTACGCTGCGATGCTGCTCTTACGCTGCGATGCTGCTCTTACGCTGCGATGCTGCTCTAACGTTGCATTCTTACGCTGCGATGCTGCTCTTACGTTGCATTCTTACGCTGCGATGCTGCTCTTACGTTGCATTCTTACGCTGCGATGCTGCTCTTACGCTGCGCTCTTACGCTGTGATGTTGGTATTACGCTGTGTTCTTACGCTGCGATGCTGCTCTTACACTGCGTTCTTACGCTGCAATGTTGCTCTTACGTTGTGTTCTTACACTGCGATGCTGCTCTTACGCTGCGATGCTGCTCTTACGTTGCGTTCTTACGCTGCGATGCTGCTCTTACGCTGCGCTCATTTCTGTGATGCTGCTCTTATGCTGTGATGCTGCTCTTACGCCGCCATGCTGCTCTTCTGCTATGACTGCCGCGGAGGAATCGTTCACATAATATGCAGTGACAGATAGGAGGCTTTGATTTCTGTTCCTGAATTCGGTATTAGAATGCAGTGATGGGCAGCCAATAAGCTGCGAATATAGATCTGTCAGAGAAATAAGGCAGGTGTCGCAGCTGTGTTGCTGTGTTGGGTTAAAGCCATTCAGTTCAATTCAAAGAAAAGGCAGGACAGCACTGATAATGGAAATGAATGTGAAACTAAGGTAATGAATGAATGAATGAATGAATGAATGAATGAATGAATGAATCATTTAACATGTATTTGAGCCTGGATATTAACAGAGCTGTAATGGACTCTCACATCACTTAATCTCATTTTTGACCAGTACCTTATTCTTTTGCTCGCCTACTCCTAATGCTGCATCCTCCACAAAGATGGGCTGCCACATTGAGTCATGTGCGTCAATATCCCTCTGTTTCATTCTGGCATAGAGAGTATCATCTCTCTGAACTACATTTCCCACCAACCACTGCAAGCATACAAGATAATCAGTGACAATTGTGTTAGTAATTGGGAGATGTTTGACTTACTCATGAACAGAGGGCCAAATAAAAATGGTAGCACTAAGATTTAATTTTGTTCTTTGACATTAAAATGAAACATTGTCATCCCTGACTTACTCTGCTGTTAACTCTTCCCCTTTAGTGAATAAACTTATTCTTGTAGTGGATTAAAGACATGTAATAAATGTCTTTTTGGCCAAACAAGCAAAAGTGAAGCAGTCCCAAATCACACCAGACTATCCTCCCATTTCCTTAAAAGTATCACTGTAAATGTACTTTGGCTGATACTTCTGATAAATATGAATGTAAACATCCATTGTCTATAGCATCCATGTTTATGCTGATTTCATAGCCATAGATTATCCATAATAATGCATTTCTGTGTAAATTTTGAATTTTGTAATGTACATATACATAGTAACACACATACATATTTGTTAGAATGTGGCCAATATACACAATGAAAGCACTGAACAAGTAACAGAGACAGTATTATGGAGGTCTGAGGACATTCATCATAGAACACGTTTATAATCATGCCAGGAAAACGCAAGCTATCTGCTTAACTGTCACATGAGCCTTTCATCATTCTCAAAAATGAGCAGAAGGGAAAGAGTTTAGTCACTCATTAAGCATAGAGATCTTAATTCCTTTATAACTGTTGAGATACTCACTCTGTAGTATTCTTTCATGTAAATGAAATTTCTAAACAATTAAAACTTTTTACAACTGAAATAGTTCATTAGAATTATCAAGATTTAATTCTGGCAGTTATCAAATCCTGAATGTTAAGCATTAAGCAGACAAAATAGTTTATCACTGAGCGCAATTGTCTTTTCCTCACAATTTTTACCGGTTACCAAGAAAAAAATCCACTGCTGGAAAGTGTTAGTAATAAATAGCAAACGCCCCCTGAAGAGGTTTGTCAGGGTTAGACTAAATGTTAATGCTAAGTGAAGCTAAACCTCCCAGCAATGAACAGGAGTTAATGCTGCTGCATGTTGTTGTGGCGTAAAGGGCGTGGGTGCACGGAAGGCACCAGTAACAGCTGCACAGACAATGTATTTAAAAATGGACTCCTGACCTTGTTGGCGTCCATTCTCGTTCTCTCATTATTAACAGTGGCTGCTTTCTCCGCTGCCTTCTTCTGTCGCTGAGGCCCTCGGCCAAAGAAGATGTAGTTGACGAAGGCGTACTCCAGCAGGGCGAGGAAGACGAAGACGAAGCAGCCCATCAGGTACATGTCGATGGCCTTGACGTACGGGATCTTGGGGAGCGTCTCCCGCAGATGGGTGTTGATGGTCGTCATGGTGAGCACCGTGGTGATTCCTGGAGTACGGCAACTAGTACTGCGTCAGTCACCCCTCCTGAGGCGTCTTCGTCGCGATCAAACAAAGGCAGCACGACGCAGAACGGCCACTCGAAGGTGTCCCCATAGACGAGCCGCCAATAACCCAAAGTCTATTCACTGCACGTTTAATACATGACATTCTGGGTGAATTATAAATGCAAAGCGCTACGCCCTGGGCTGACAGTGAACTAGAGATATCACTCTTTGATGGGCTTTAACATCCTTAATATGATTTATATCATATACTTTTCTAACTGTCTCCAGAAAGTTTTATGTGAATAGTGTGATTTATTTGTGATGTTGGTATCTGACTGGGAAAAAAAAGGTTAATTCAATGTATCCGTAAATTCATTCCATGTTCCCCCATCTGGTACCTACATGAGCCAAACTTCTCCTGATGAGTGTAAACCTCCCACTCATTGTGAGAATCTTTGTTTGCCCTTTCCACTAATTTGCGGTGAATTCTGTCTGAGGACCACACGGGTAAGATGTCAATATTTCAGCAATGGTGAAGTAGAAAGAGAAACCGTTTTGGTCTACGAAGTGGTGCTTCACTGGCATCCCAGTTATGGGTTACGATGCTATGGTATCATGATTTTATCGTTACCTAAAGCCACCCGGGCTGCAGAAGCATCATAGTTGATCCAGAAGGAGACCCAGGAGAGGATGGTGATCAGGATAGAGGGCATGTAGGTCTGCAAGATGAAGTAGCCGATGTTCCTCTTCAGCTTGAAGCTGAGGGAGAGCCGGGGGTAGGATCCTGCAGAGAGAAATGTGCTTCAGGTGTGAGTAGAAGGAGACACCAGGGCCCTCTCATCTCATGGAGGGGATCACCATGACAACGCAGCCAAAACAGCAATGGGATTTTATATCACTGTATCCCACCACCATAACCGTTACCTAGAAACACTGGTAAACTAGTCAATGGATCAATGGACGGGTGGATCCTCTATGCTGAAAATCCCATTCCATCCATTTTTATGCACACAAGCAACGGAAAATTTTGAGGCGTTGTTACAGCAGTCTGTGGATTGTGGGAGTTATCCGGAGCACCTGGAGAAAACCCACGCAAACAGAGTAATAAGATGCAAACTCCCGGCATGCCAGGCTCATCGCTACAGGCCGGGGTATACGACGGCAGTGAGAGCGCGGTGCTGCTCACCAAGGCTTTGCATCAGCCCAGAAACATAATGAGTTTTTAATAAAATAGTGGAAACAAATAACACACTACCTCGTGTATTTGGTAGAATATAAACACATGGTAGGCATTAAAATTATTACGGTGTCACTTTGCATTTCAGTGGATAAAAGTGAATTTAGTGCATGATGTGAGAAAATGTAATAAAAACTGCACACATTCTTAAACAGTTTGGGAGTGAAGAGATCACTTTAATCTGAACTTTGTACAGGTTTGCTGGGGATTTGAATGCCTGCTGTATTATAAGGTACACAGAGGAGCTTGTGTAAATTTATCATCCACTCAGTAGTTGAACCCAGTTATGCAAAGACTAAATACAGAGTACTGACCTATTGTCCAGGCGTTTTTTTAAGGGCAGAGTCACTGGTAAAGTATTACCATAGTGCTGAAATACATAATAAGTAATTAGTGTCCAAAAATGTGGCACCGTCACTAGAATAATATATCTTTATAAGAATATATCTTTTCTTAACATGTTACTCGCCAGTCTGCATCACCTCAGTACAGCACCATCCCCCAC
>JABFEB020000002.1:6135457-6158679 GCA_019775895.2 Stomatorhinus ivindoensis | reverse complement strand
TTCGAAGCGGCTGGCCGAGAGGAATCTGATGACGTCGGTCCCAGGCTTCTACGACGATCCTGGGCCGAGATATAGGGCAGCTGGCAGATTCTCTGGGGCTTGCAGGGGCCGCTGAAGTCGCCACACGGCCGTCCGGGCGCCCAGATTAGCGATGCTCATCTTCTTCAGGTCTGTCGGGAGCTGACGGGATTTCCTTTCTTAGCTGACATCACTCAATGAGTTTAATTAGACCTTTCTGATCTTCTAAGAAAATAAGGACGCCCCCTGGTGACCATCTCTTTAGAGTGCTGAGAGGTCACCTTCGTCTCTGCGAGAATACTGATAACGGTCCCGTGATTCTTACACGCCGGGCTGGGGAAAAGCCGTTTAAATGCTCATATCTGCTGAGGAAACACAAATCCCATTGTGCAAAATAAAATCCTATAAGCCGTGCTATATAACAGGTAATAATGGGCACTGAAGTATATGACAGATTATAAGCAGGTTACTGTTATGTACAACATTTACACAGGCATCACTGGTGTAACACCATAGCCCTCCTGGCCATTCCGTAAACATTTAACCGGCAAAACCCTTGTAGGGGGTTTTAATTTCATCGCTAAGCTCGCTCTGTGTCACGATCCTCTTCACGCGTATCATACGTGCTCGTCACAAACACTTCAGCACGCTCGAAGAAGGGTGTCCTTGAAAAAGCAATATTGCCTCTCCACGGGAGTGACCTAAAACGGGCAAGGAAGGGTAGACATTGACGGAAGATTACAAGCAGGGAGTCGGATGGTTCAGCTGTCAGCTGGCGTCTCGTCGAGCGACGCGTTCAAGGCCTCCGACCGGAGCAGGAAAGAATCAACAGTCCGGGGTAATGGACAAGCGAGACCCGGACAGACCGGAAAACCTTGATGGAGGCTCTACAACCCAGATAAGGATCAGTATCCTGGGAGAAAACGATCCGTCTCAAGGAGCAGAAGGAGAGGCTGCTCTCCACAAAGCCCCCAAACATGGTTACAGCCCCCTACCAGGGACATGAACAGCGAATGTTCACACATGCAGCGAAATTCAGGCATAATTCCAAAGCACTGCATTCTCCACTCAACATAATTTGCTTAGAGACTGCCTCGCACATTTCAGAGATATTATGGGATGGAGCAGAACTACATCACTCTAAGTGATTAACCTTGGTGTTTATAAATTATATAGTTTAATTTTGTGATTTATTTGTTCATTTCAAGTCACTAGCGCAGTAATTAAGATTCTGCTTCTGTAACCCTTTTATATTTTCAAGAATAATTAGAAATATTTCATTAACCAACTTCCAGCTACTGATCCTGGTCAGGATCACGCGATTATAAATATTTGCTATCCTTGTATCTTACGAGGCTTCCTGATTGGTTATTAATCCAAGGGCAAAGAATTTACATCAAAATGGTCCTATGAAATAGCCGGTCTTGGTGTGAGATGCTAGCATACAATATGGTTTAGAACATCAAGCCGGTCATGGAGTCCTGTTACAGTGCCGATGCTATGAAGTTAACGGAGGTAAACACAATATGATTCCCCTCCCTAAGCCGACAGCAGCACCAAGCTCACTCCTTTAAACCAAGCGGGACAGAACAGGAGCTGAGGAGGGCAGGGCTAAATCGGTGTAATGAGGATGAGAGCTGAGCCAGATCTCACTCCCACAGCTCTCTGGGTCCATGTACGCCTACTCTCTCTACGCTCACTCCTTGCTGCGGCACCCTGTCGCACAACGACACAAAGCTGAGCTACAAATTGTGGTGCTTTGTTTACACGTAAAAATAAACAGCGAAAGGGGATCTGACACTGAATTAAACAAGATGCCGCTTCACCTTAGCACTGCTGGACGGCTTTTTGGAAACACCACACTCTTTCATCACAAATTAATTTCATAACTCAAGAGTTCCCTTGCCTATTTTGTGCTGACTTGTAGTGTGCATTTAACCATTGAGTGACTTTTGTCTGGGTTTTTAAATCAACCAACTATATACATTTTCAATACTCTGCATGTCAATTTATGTCGCTCAATATTACATAATAAGTCACATAGAATGAATAAGCACCAACACAGCAGCCCCCAAACACGCTGCCTTCTCTGCCTGTAGTTTTTCCTTATAGAATATATCAGCCGATTAATCACTATATAGAGTGCAGCTTATTTTTAACCAGGTGACGAAAACCTCCCAGTGACCACAAACCACTCTATTTGGCAATGTGTTCTTTGATCACTACTCAATTCCGAGCCACTGGGTTTCCATCAAGTGGTGTCTAAATTGAGATTCTATCATCTGTAATACACAAAGACCAATAAACACTGTTATAATTAAGGGATTCAAGTCAATAAGCAATAGCCTTTTGGCATAATACATAATGAAATCATCGAAAAATGAAAAAAAAGACGCTATTCTTGGGCTGACAACACCTAAGATAGAAAGATGATTGGCTGAAGATTTCTGTGATAAAAACAATGGAGACAATAAATCTATGACGTATACGGCAATGATAATTATCCACTATAGTAAGATTAAGGGATATCTGTGGCGAGGGGAAAGCTCAGGAATGAAGAGCGTTGATTGATTGCTTCTGTCACTTCCTGTAGGCATGCAAATCTTACCAGACCGGAGGCACCATCTGTAGATTTTGGCCTGGAAGTCTTTCAGAAGCAAACTGCCAAAACGACAATAGCCGAGGATTTGACAATATCACAGAGCAACCAACAGGTTTCCAATCTATATAGAGTCACCCTTCCAATGATTTTAATCAATCATACTTACATGGCTGGATATTTCTCTAGCTCTCTTCTGCCTTTTTGGAATGTGGTGTCGTCTTGGGACCTGAACCAGCAAGACCCTTTAGTCTTTCTTTGGACATTTTTATACTAGTTGATCGAAATTCTCACTACAATGTCTTGAATTTACAGAAAATGCCACGTTAAACAAAACATGCAGTCTGCGGTTCTGTGGGTAAAAGTGCCCTCCTAATGAAAAGGTCAGGCCGGAATGGACAGACGCAGTAAACAGGCAGGTAGCCATAACAGCTCACTACGCTTTTCTCTAAGCTCCAGACACTGTGAGTGGTGCCCAGAAAGCTTTCTTCGAACACGCTATTCCTTAAACACTAAAGTGGCTCTGAAGACAAAAGCAGGTCATTCCTGGTACTATACTGGTGTACCTAGTGTAGCAAGTACTACATTGGTGTACCTAGTGAAGCAGGTACTACGCTGTGTACCTAGTGAAGCGGATGTGACGCTGTGTAATGTCCTCATACTCTATTGTGACTCTCCCTGCCGGCCCCTGGAGGATGGGCTCCCCCTTTGAGTCTGGTCCCTCCCAAGGTTTCTTCCTTCTCGGGATTTTTTCCTTGCCACTGTCGCCTATGGCTTACTCACTGGGGGCTTTGGGTGGGGATGCTGTAAAGCGTTTTGAGATGATGTGAAGTCATGAAAATGCGCTATACAAAAATAAATTTGTTGTTGTTGTTTGTGTACCTAGTGAAGTGGGTACAATGCTGCGTATCTAGTGAAGCGGGTACTACGCTATGTACCTAGTGAAGTAGATGCTATGCTGGTGTACCTGGTGAAGTGGATGCTATTCTGGTGTACCTACTGAAGTGGATGTTATACTGGTGTACCTAGTGAAGTGGATGCTATGCTGGTGTACCTAGTGAAGTGGGTACTACATTGGTGTACCTAGTGAAGCAGGTACTACATTAGTCTACCTAGTGAAATGGGTACTACATCGGTATACCTAGTAAAGCAGGTACTACATTGGTTTACCTACTGAGGCAGGTACTACGCTGGTGTACCAAGTGAAGCAGGTACTACCCTGGTTTATCTAGTGAAGCAGGTACTCCGTTGGTGTACCTAGTGAAGTAGATGCTATGCTGGTGTACTTAGTGAAGCGCGTACTACATTGATGTACCTAGTGAAGCCGGTTCTATGCTGTGTACCTAGTGAAGCGGGTACTATCCTGGTGTACCTAGTGAAGTGGGTACTGTGTTGGTGTACCTAGTGAAGTGGGTACTGTATTGGTGTACCTAGTGAAGTGGTCACTTAGAGTTTGTATGTTAATATGTGTCCAAAGTCAAACAACCCAACAAACCCAGTGATAAAACAGCACATTTACTAAATACCATTTCAAAAAAGTGAGAACATAACCTGGAGGGAAATCAAGTAATAAGTGTGTAGGCATGTGGGGTGCACAATGTGTTACTCTGATTACCTTACAGTATGGAGGGAAATACTTTGGAATTAGTGTAAATTGCTACAAAGTAAATAATGCTGTTAGTTGTCCTGGTTTATAATTAAGCGTGTGTTTATTCTAAAGCTAAGCTTTTGTCGTTTATTAACAAGGCTCATGTGGCTGTTATGTCTTCCTGATGAAATCCAGTTGTTAGGGAAGTATTGTGAAGAGTTTCGTGAGCAATCGCACCATCACCAGTCCCCAAGGCAAGAATGCCTAAGGCTGACATGGAGGCAAGCGTGAAACAGCGGACGCCGAAACAAAGTGTTTTTAAGAAGAGACGTTAATATGGAGCCGCGAGACGAACTGGCATCCAGTGCAGGCAGCCCGCCCCCTGCCTCGTGCCTGTGTTTCCTGGGACAGACGCCAGGCTCAGTGCGACCCTGCCCTGGGTAAACGCTTATGGAGGATAGGTGGCTAAGAGCTGACTACGACGGGGACTGTTTTATCTAACATACTTCAGCAGACTGTTGACCCACTAAATCAAATATTTATAGGTCTTAAAAGGCAGAGTGCAACCAAATGGCAGGGAAACCTACAGTAGGACCATGTACTTGCCGCTACATCCCAGCCCATTACTACTGTTTGTTAAAAAGCTGGATTGTTCCGCGACACATTTACAAACGCATTTACCTTTTCTGTGTGTGATCAATGAAGGGATTATGGGAAAAATAATATTCAGTTATCTCTTGTCTAATCTGAATTTGTGAAACTGTCAGGAGAAATCATCAAGAAACTTACCCAAAGCACCAACAAAGAACTATCAAGGCCAGATATCAAGATTTAGGGGAAAATGAATAATAAAATAAGAAACTATTGATTCATTTCCTACCTGCATGTGACCTGACCAAATTCACCTGAGGTTTATATGATCCCATTATCATTGTCTTGGGGTGGTTCCACCAGATTACTTATTTGTCGGAAAAACAATAACATCTCAATAGCGAAATGGTCCATGTGTCCTTGGTTTTAATTCAGCCAGTTAGTTTCTTATCGATGAGAGCACTGCACATAGACCTGTGGAGTCCCTGCCTGTTACATCAAGCATGCAGTTTCTGAAATGACAAGTGTTTTAAATGGACTCTCGGGGTCCGACCAGAATCGAGGCGTATCAGAGGCTATAGGGCAGCTCAAATATAAATATGGCACTTTCTGCTTGCAGGCAGCAGGGACCTGAAAAATTAAGAATAACAGCATACAGAATGCTTCCATTTTGCTGACAGTCACCATAATCTGGATTACCGTACTATGCACTATATAATAAATCTACTGTATATCATAAATCTATATCTATATCATAAATAAATCTCTCATGCAGGATTAAGTCCATTAAATACAAGTGGCAATAAGACAAGACAATCTGACTATAAATTTCAGTGTTGATATGGTTAGTGACGGGATAAATGAAGCTTTAACACCATGCTGAACTCTGCCCACTGGCTGGTCTTCTTGAGCTCAAACATTCCAGCTTCTGGAATGAGCTGCATCAGATCAGCAAGTGAGTAACAGCACTGGAAAGCAACGACCTTGGGCCATCCAACTTGCAGTCTTACTCTGAAGGAATGACGCGATCCGACCCGATCCTTTTGACTAAATTAAGTATAAACGTCATACCCGGCGAGAAATATCAGCATCAAACCTCATTTCCTGGCCTGTCCGTCTGAGATCCTGTAAATGCCAGTTGCTGGCTTTCTCAAGAGCGATCCCCGTCATGCAGTCATGTGACCAAGTGGCCCAAGGAAGGTGGGGGAGTGAAGGCAGGGTTGCCTCTTAGTCTTTAGCACGCTCCGTCTCAGGAGTGCTGTAATGAGGTAGAGTATCAGTGCCTTCCAGCTTCAGAGAAGTAAATAAGTGGATTTATGGTGCTCAGCATAAACATAGCTCCTGTTCAGTCATCCCATCCTACAGAAACTGCTAGCGTTTTGCCCTGTTCTCTGTCATGCAAAGACTACTTTAACCTGTCGCTGAGGTCAGTCCTCCGGCTAATTAAAGTCCAAAAGAGGTGGTGAAGCTGGAAGGCAGGCAAAGGTGTGACTGTAGAAATAATTACTGTTAGCAGCCATGCATGAACGTGTTTGTGAAAAACAAATGTTTGTTGTATTTAAAAATATGTGGCTGAATGAAACAAGAAAAATAATCAGAAAACTGTCCTTGTTTGCTTCTCTTTTTCATGCATTTGCATGCAAACTATGAAAGAAATCTACATTTAAAACATCTACAAAGGATACCCTTATCTGTATTTTTGCCCTTAACACATCTGGGTGTCTGTAAGGGTGATCGGTCTGTAATGTCACGTCCTGTAATCTGTCAGTTCCTCATGTAGCTTGCATTGTATTCTGCATGCAGAGACTCCTGGACTACCATGACCTGGCAAAGGACAAGTGATTATGGAAATATAATTAATAATCAATCGACGGATATCTGTTTCATGAAGTGGCTGGCTTTATGTCATGTTCGATTTAAAACTTTCGGTGCACTAACCATTTTGACTTTTACACTCTGACATTGAACCTAAACTTCATATTTATCTAGGGCATATGCATTGCAATAGGTTAGTTTCTTCAAGTATTGTAACAAAACAAACATAAATGCACACCCACTGTTAGTGGTAGCCCTAGGAACGCTGTAAAGGTCACTGTTACTGCAGCTCTTTGAAGTGCCTCATCAAATGTCCTCCTTAAGGAGACAATGTTACTCCTCTGCTCCGCTTCTGAAGAGCTGATGCTCTGGAGCCACACGGCACGCTGCTCCCTTCTGCTCTCCACATGCTCTGCGCCGCTTTCACTTCACCTTTTCTATTCTATAGCAGAAAAAAAAATCCACTTTTCTATAGAATTAACAGAAAGTCAGCACAGTGGTCGTGAAAAAGACGACGGACAGACTCCCGAAAACACCGTCGCTCCGAATGATGTCACAGGTCATGTGGGTCTCAGTGTACAGGGCTGTGGGATTTTTCATTCTTTCTCTCTTTTGCAAGGCTTCATTCATCTTATAACTGCTTTTATTTTATTATTACTATGATTTGCAGCTTAAGAGACACCAAAAAACACTTGTATTTCCAACTGCTGGGTCACTTAAGTTTGACTATGGTTTCATGGACTGCCTCTTTAAGGCTAGTGGACCATGTTGAGACTTCATAATCATACATACATAATCAGACTTGTTGCTGACAGCCCTAATTTTGAGGTCCATGGCAGTAATTATCAGATGAGATATGCCTGTCAGAACATGGCCAAGTGCATAACATACAACCTCGACTAAGCCTACCCTGCCCCCCCACTCCCCCAAACTCTCGCAGTCCACTTCTCATTCTGACCGGCAAAGCACTCTGAGACTTCCACTCCTTGAAATAGCAAACTCCCTCTGCTATATTTAAAAGGGATTTACACGGCATGAAATCGTCTCAAGTGCTCTGTCATTTGTCGTGGAACTGCGGGGTGGGTCATTTTGACGGGTTTTTAATTAAGTCCCTCTCCCGGTGACTGACACCTAAGTGCTGTCACTCAGCGGTCCGAGAATCTAAACACTTTGAGCGTCACGATCGAACATAAGAGGGAGGTGAAGAGGAGACCCAGCTTTTGCAACGGACAGGCCACCTACGACGGCTAATTAGGCGGCGGACCATGATGGACATCCCTGTGTGACTTTCAGGGCTTATTACAGCAATCATTTCATTGTCACTGAGATGCCGCTCTGCTGTGCCTCAGTGGATGCTCTGGGCCCGTAAAATCATCATTAATAAATTACACAGATTGCATTACATCTCATGAACTGTACGGCAAAATGATTTGTCATTGCGGGTGACAAATTCTTTGTCTGGAGTTGTATTCTGTATCAGAAAAGGCAGCGTGCTCCTGATTATTTTAAACACCATCCAGTATAGGAAAAAAAACACAAATCTCTGTTGTCTTTCAATTACTGTGTGCAAAAGCCACAGGTACAATGGTAATATCAAACCAGCCAAGCACTATGATACCCATTCTGACATCATAAAGACCTTATTGAATCATTATGTATCTTTTGCATGCAAGTTTTCCCCATACAAGTTAAGTCAAAATCATTTGTGTACTTTTGGATCTCATTTTAATCTGGACTTCACACAGATATCGGGCCGGTCTAAAAACAGAAAAAGCTGATATATGTAATACACACATCACGTTGCCATGGAAACAAGTTGTTAAGCACAGATTCTTAAAAGTGTGTTTACATTTGCAGCAGTTGCTATTTCATAGCATCTTTTAATGACAGCCTGTGCAACATATAAATGGTAATTAATGGTGCTTTTTAAGCTAAAGTCTATTAAATCACTACAGAAATTCTCAAATGAAAAGAACCATAACAAAAAGTCTTGTTTTAATTAGCTTGTTTTAACTCACCACGTTCTGAAGAACACAGTAATTCACGGATCCTGCACACAACTCTGCTGTAGTGGGGCCCATTGTTTTCTGTTATTTTCATTATTGTTTTCTTTCTTGTGTTTTACAGAAAACTTTGTGTAACAGACTTCAACAGTCTGCAAAAAACAATACTACTTTTACTTTTCTATAGTTTTTTTTTAATCAGTTTTCAATGTACTGGATGATTAGATGATTAGATTATTTTAATTTGACATTTAAATTAGCAGAACACCCTTTGCTTACGATGCATCAACACAGTATAAAATTAACATGTTGCGACAGCCACATGGAGCTGTACAGCTTGTTCACCTTGCAACTCCCCCTAGTGGAGAGAATGTTGAAGTTAGGCTGCAGTCTATGTCTGCCAAGGCAATACATGTAATTGACATGATGCTATTTGTATGGGAAATACAGGAAATAGAAACACATTACATTAGAAATGAGCACTTAAATTGAATGAGTGTCCGAAATGATGTCAGTAGATGTATTCATGTCTGATTAAAATACAGAGGGGCTTCTGATGATCTCAAAGACTAACTCTTCAGAGAAATTTGGAAATTGCACTTAAATGTGCTATTTTGAACCATAATAATGAAGCTTGTAACCAAAGGTATTTCTGTTAACATTTAGCAACCGGGGAAGCAGAGCTATCAGTGTCGATGGAGCTGCACCGCTTTGCCTTTCAGCAAGATTTCAACAGAGAATGGAGAGTTACGGTTTTGAAGCTGCCCCACGAGCCAAATGAAAGCTTCTCATAAATGTTTCACATGCTGTTCAACGCGACGTCAGCGGCACATGCCATCCCAGTGCCGCCCCCACTCTCTAACAGGGGGGCCAACATACAACACGACTCCCCCCCCCAAGAGGAACCCAAAGAAACATCGCTGTGTGACCGAGCATCGTCACGCCGTCTGGAAATAAAACTCGCCACTTCTGAAATGTTCACTCTATGGAAAACAGGACGGCACCATTAGAGGCAATAGCTACGTTCTACCCGTTTGTAACTCGACAGAACCCAGCCATGGCGACCATCAAATTCCCAAGTACAAGAATAGTAGAGAAGGAAAACAAGGCAATTCAATTGCTAATCAGTTGATACGATAAATAAAATATTTAAAAAAACCTCTGAACGTTGATATCAAATATCAAGCAGTAATGTGTTTTACCACAGTGAATAGAATCAACTATTTTAATGATCTCAATTCACCCAATTACTGATACTACCAGAAAAAATATTTAACAACAAAATATAGCATTATGACCCCAAACATATGTGGCTGGAAGATGGGTCATATGGCATCATCATATTGCATTATGAGTTATTCTTTGTTGCAGGGTCTACCTAAGTGGTTTGTTCCGTTGTTCTGCTCCCTGTTCTTCATCTCTTGAGGGACACGGACAGACATTCACCCCACCGAGAGTTCCCCACACACCACGTGGATTCCTCAATCAGCGAAAGGATTGCAAATGGGATTTTGAGAGCCGCACACAGTTTGGGGACTCTTGGCATTACAGTCTCCAGCTCTGTGCATGCAAGGAAAACATGAAGGCAGATAAACAAAAAATAAATAACTCTGGCTGTTAACGTTTATCTGCGGACTAAAAAACTGCAGCCGTCCTCCTGATGCCCACAAATAATTCCAGGTTCTTACCAATAGCTCTTTGCTTCCTGTTGTGAGTCACCTGAACCTAGCACCGCTTGAGAAAGTGACCTTCCTTGTGACTTTGTTGTGGCTGCCCCACCACTGACACTGTGAGCCCGTTAGGGGCTCTGTGGCAGCCTGACTAACATGTTTACATTGCCCAACATCACATCCAACCTTGGTTCAGCGCAAAGGGCTTTGAATACATGCCCAGGGCACAAGCGCTCGCAAGGGTAACGGGAACAAACAAAACCACAGAACGCTGCATTTACCTGAGCATGCCGCATGTGTGGTCAGTACCACAGAGGTTATAAATGCAGGTGGTTCCCCACCCAGGGGACCCAAAGGGTTCTGCTCATAACAGGGAAGCCTATGCATGGAACAGAGGGCCAGATAAGCCAAACCGGCAGAGCACAGAGGGAGTGGGAGTTTGTTAGGGAGAAGAAGAAGAGGCCCACATCGCCGCCCAATCTCTGTGACGCACTTTCAACGCCACTCTCACTCCCACAGCTTTAACGTGAATGTTTTAAGGGAACCGCCTGGCTAAAAAGCTGGTTCTGATTGTATTCAACGAAAAATGACCAATGAAAAGGACCAAATCAAAATTCGAAATGAAAATCATCGTACAGAGAAAGCACACATTCTGCCAACGCTCTACACTTTACACCATGACTTACTTCTGATTGCGATCATTTACTTGATCGCATACATTGCTATTACTATTGCTATTATTTTTATTATTGTTATTGATAATCATTTCAGTAATATGTGTTATCTTTAAAATATTCTTATTATAATTTCTCTAATTTAATTTGCCCACCTAAAAACTACTAAGATTTTCAGATAACATTTAAAACCACCAATTATTACAATTATATTTTCACTGATTTGTTCAAATATTCATTAATATATAATTGCAAAACTTAAAACGAAAGATCACGTGGATGCCGCAAAGTTACAGCTTCGACACATTCAATGGACATTAAAACAATTAGGAGGTTTCATAATGATTATTTTCATAACTACAAATATTAAATGAATGTATGCTTCGGCATCACTAGGGGGTGCTCTTGGTTGAAGCAAACTTTGTTTCTGTCTCGTGTACTGTATGACCCAGATATAAATACATTTTTCTTTGAACTTGTTTGTTCATATAACTGTCACTCTCTGAAGCATATTAGGGACGGCGTGCAATGAAACTCAAATGTAATCTGTCATTATACACCACTGTCGGCCATTTTATGATGAGGTTCCTCCTCCTTATTCAATAAACCCCTAATAAACCGTATTTCCAGAAATGCACCATTCTACAGCCTCGTTCTTCGTTTATCTGGGTTCTTCACATTCGACGCTACTGTTTTGCGTTGTCATCTGATTTTAATGAAACAAAGATTTAATATCATTGGCTACGGGATACGGTAACTAGTACCCTTTGGAGCACAGGGTACCTTTAATAAAAGGGTGATTGCCCGTGTGACCAAACTTACATTTTTAATTCGTATTACTGGATACCCTAAACGATGTCTTATTCGCCAAACCAGCCGTTAAAATTAACAAATTAAAAAGAAATCGATCTCACATTCTTATAAAACGCCTATCGAATGCGCAAAAGCCCTGCTTTTGCAGAAACCAATACGCTGCTGATCATAGATGAAAGAAGATTGCAAATGAACACTTACCATATTGACTTCAGAGACCATATCTATGCTTGCGATATCTATATTCATCCCCACGGCTACTGGTGCACCTGTAATCCAAGATTGCACACATTATGATTCATGTTATTTTAATATTACCGTTGACAGGTATGTAGCATGCTAATACATTGCAAAGCAGCCCCGCAATTTCTATCGTAAATATGAAATTACTGTCATACTGTCACTGTTGTATAAGAGCTATCGTACTTTTAAAATGGTTATACCATATCCCCGCTGTATTGCAGAAAACGGATAGGCATCGAATAACGGTAAAACACCCTGCTCTTTGTGTATTAATGCTTGATTTCAGATCCATACTGAAAACGTGATTCTTAAATATTTAAGGCATTTGTTATTCTTCAATGCAATTCATCGCTAGCCCCGTAGAGATACACGTTACATAACAAGATATCTGCATTTTAGCCATAATGTTTATAAGCCGGAGGTGCGCTTGGCTGTTATAACTGTTTTTGACATGATTCTCGACCCAATAACGCTGCGGTTCGATACTGTCCATTGATCATATATCCGGCCCGATGGTTTTTCACCTCTGCCAGCGTGACTGGAAGGTATGTACGCTGAACTTCCACGTGTCCTCAAGGATAATAAAGCACACATTTCAACAAGCACATTTATAATAAAGGGAAAACATTCATTTATAAGCCGTATTAAATAATTTTAATTACCTCCAAAATCTGGCCTCAAGCGAATGTCGTATCCTTTCAACAGTCTATCCACAGTTTCTTTTACCAGTGACATATTGCTAGGGTCATTGACACTAGAGAAAAAAAGACACATTCTTGTGTGAAAATGTTTCACTGAAGTAATTCATAGAGTTAAACCTTTCATTATTAAAATGCACAACGTGACCGCTTACCTTTGTGCACAGACAACAGCCACCGTCAAAGGAAAAGTCCAGACCCCAAAGTAGCTTCTCCGGCGGATTCTAATGATAGCCATAGTTCAGATATGATTTTATGATTTTATGGTGTGAAGACAGAGCAGACCCAACTTCTTCTGCTCAGTGCTGTAATTCCAATGTGACGCGCATGCGCACACGGCGCCACAACATCGGGGAGTAGCGGCTCTGGGTGCTGATGCTGGAGCAGGTTAAAAGACAATTAAAGGGGAAAGTAGGACTGAAAATAGTTTAAAAATTGAGAATTGCGACCTTTTACAGCAAAGACTTCTTTATATTGTTTTTAAAAAGCTAAAATTTCAGTAATTGTTTTCAGTAATTATTTTGCTGCCTGCATTTTTCTTAGGCACGATACTTTTGAGCAATAAATATTCCACTATAAATACGTGTAGCATTCTCCAGCAGTCTAATTTAGTTGATATGCATCGTCATAAACCTAAGTGTAATTCTGTTGCGCTTAAGCAGACGTACGCTAGTATATTTGAATATTTATTTATGCTAATTACACATATCTTGCTTTAAATCCATCGGTACTGACGTGAAGGGTGTGCTGGTAGTATTCATACGTATATGTGTAAATCGAAAATAAGCGCGTCCGCCTTTATTATGATAAATAACGTAGATGGTTGCTGAGTTGCCCTTATCAAGCACAAGCTTTTTAAAGTAGCTTGTTAAAGGAATCTATAGCATAGCGTACCTTGAAACTAAAGTAACGAATCCTGCAGTGGTACCAGATGAGTGACAGCAATAACGTGTAAAAGATGAGCGGTGGCTCTTTTTAAAATAAAACATGGAGCAGTCATCGTTGGGCTTCCCTACAATTTGAGGATAGTCTGAAATTAAAGGGTTAGTGAAGAGCCCCTTTACATTTGGATGCTTTTTTTGATTAGCGTGAAGGCAATCATGCATTGAGATGGGCAACAATGGATCACCTTATTCGACACCTACTTATTCCAGTCCAAAGCTCTTTTGTTGTCGTTTTGTGGTGAGGTTCACTCGACGGTCCTGAAGAGCTCTTTGAGAAATACTCAGATACTCCATAGCTGCAAAGGATGCTATTTACTTTGATCAGAGTAAGATACCACGGGCATCCAGAGATCGCAGAGTAAATACAGTGTAATTTGCTGGGTGACATAAACCTTCAAGCCTTAAACACCAAATTATTCACTGAATGAAGAAGAAATTAAATGAGGCGTAAGATCAGGTTGACTGTGACCTAAAAAAAACTATATACTTACCTTGATATTTATCTACATCACCTGCAACATTTATGCACATATTTTAATAGCAACACCCAACAATCAAGTAATCAAAGGGTCACACCTTGCAGGTCCATCAATTCCCAATGAGATTCTGGAAAGACAGAATCTTAAATTCGTCAGTGCATTAATTATGACTAATTATAAGGACATAAAAAGATTAAAATCATTATGTGTTAATATAAAACATAGATATTGCATTCCTTTTTAATGAGCTTGAAAAATGCATATTAATGATTGAATTTGCCATCATTCATTTTGTATTTCAGGTTAGTATCTAACAAACTGCACTCTGTAGTATGATTTTTATATACCCCACATAGTCCACCATTTATCTGCCTGCATTCAGCCTTTGATGGTGCCCTCTGTTGCAAAATTTAATGTAATATATTTTTTTCCATCTAAATTTCCTTTTCAGCACCCACAGATAGCACACTGAAAAAAATAGTTGAGCAAAGAATCAAGAAACCCATTAAATGTTTTCTGCGCTTTCGTGTAATTTAATGCGGGGAAATAATTGACAACCCAATGAAATATAGGTATAGGGTTGTACTGCAGTGGTTATCCAATCAGAGATTTCACACTGCCTACTGATACTGAAAGACCAGCTGCCACTGGGATGTACTGGTGGCCTTTATTAGAAAAAGTTCGTTTGCTTTTTCTTTTGAGATTCATTGTTGGTCACAAGGATCTGTCATAAATATTCAATGCTGAAGTTGCAAAATGTAGGAAATTCAGCAAGTTAGATGGGCAGTTTGTTTTTTGTTTTTACTCTTTTTTTCCAAGTGTGTTGCCATGGCACCCTGAACTGGTGCTGTTTGTATGTGAGGTCTCTACGGAATGGCTGTTATGTTTGCATCCTCGTTCGACTTCTGTGAGGAATTCATGATGCAAGATTAGCTGTGAATCAAGAAATCATGTAAATATCAAATACCATCAGTTTTCTTTTTGTCTTATAATGTCTTACGCAGTGATTTTTGCAGATATGTTTTTGGTGTGGCAACATGACTAATGGTATGAAGTTCAGTTATATAAACTATCTCTGTTTTTTTTGTATAAGCTTCATCAGTTCCATTTGGGAATATAAATATATACTCGCACTTTTCAAGGATAAAGATCTTGCCGGTAGTGATGGAATTAATTGTTGGGATGCTCACATCTATTCACTATCTCACTATCAACTTGTGTGAAGAATATGGTTCCATAGACACATGGCATCAGTCTCAGGAACCAATGGTCTGAATCCTGTAATCCTGCAGATTCCCTGAGTCATTCAGACATATATGTCAAGGGGATCACACTAAAACGTCCCGAGGAATTTTGTCTCCTAAATTTTTTCTGAAATGCATAATTCATATTCTGGAGCACTTGATAAACACTGGTATTTACTTACTTACTTACTTGCATTTTTAATTACTTTTGGCTTGTCATATATTCATTTAATGGGTTCCATCTGAATCAGAGATCATAAGTACTCAAAGTTTACATGCTTTGTGATGTAATTCCACATTTAATTGCATAAAAATTAATTTTACATAAGTGCAATGGTATACCTGACATCCTTCACATCGAAAGCACTTTTGTCGTAATTTTGCCCTACAAGGAAAACAACATCCCTAACGAGAGCCCACTAATTCCCTGCTGACAGATTTCTTCCTTTAATCTTCCACCATGCCACAGGGGATTATTGTCAAAGTTCTCGCTGCATGTTCCGTTTCTTGGAGATCACTACTCTAATTGTAAGTTCTAATTCCTCCGAATCATTTAGGTGAATTGTTAAGCAAACAAATAGACATCTTGCAGCCTTCCGACAAAAGTTCACAATTGCTCACGACTGTCAGTTTTCTCTCCACGGAGCGTGTGAAGAGAGAGGGACCTTACTGGGCATGGAGTACGACAGAGGCACAGCGGCCATGGTTGCTTGGACATTTGTGTTTTGGTGAGCGTGTTATATTACTAAGATTTACTGAAGACACATCTTCAAGTTAATTTTGATATTTCCTCAAATAAAACAAATGCTTCCTAGATTATTTAATTTTTAATATTTAAGTTAAACATAAAGGTACACGCTATGCTATTACATTTCAGTTTTATACAGTGCAAGTTGTGCCGTCTGTATTTACAGTTATAGCAAAGTTTATACTTTGGGATAACACTGCTCAGATTTTGGATGGGCTACTTGACAACTATGACAGCAGGCTGAGACCTGGATTTGGAGGTAATAAATGACACTGATGGGTCTATTTCCATCACTTCTACCCAGATCAGCTTAAAGAGATAGTAAATGCCTTGTAGTGTTAAAACCTTGGCTTTAACAGAGGACGTACAGAGACAGTCTGATTGTGGTGTGCGGGCAGAAGACATTTTTACTCCCACGCCTTTAACCTTCTGGGGCCTGTGGCCTCTTTTCCACTTTCGGGGTAGTCTTCAGTTTTAAAAACTAAAAACCAACTTGGTAGCGCATCGGTAGAGCGCATTGTAGAGACCGATTCTCACAACAGGAAATATTAAACCTTTTGCCAATATGCAGTTCCATACTTTTTGATTAGATATAAAAGTTTTAGTTTAACTTGATAATGAATGTTATTCTGTTAAATCCCACCATGTTTTTGAAACACTTTCAGGACAAATGTATATCTTCGTGATTAGCTTTGGCCCAGTGTCGGACGTTGAAATGGTAGGTGGCTGCTCATAACTCGTTATCTTCATCCTTAAGATGAATAAAATCAAATGTTCACAAATGAGCTAGTTCGACTGCGAGACACAAACAATAACTTACTTCACAGTCACCTGTCTCAGATATACTCATTTGCCCTGGTGTCTTTGCTGTGGCTCCTGTCATTGAAGGTGGATTGGGAATATTTTCATCTTGAAACCTCGGGCAAATAATGGCGTTTTATGTGCGTATTGTGCACTCAAAGGTTAACATTCTTGGCATTCTTCTTAATCAGTTAAAAATTAAGGTTTTGCAGAACTCTATCAATCTATTTGTATGTTGAATTTTGTCTTTTTAAAGCTACAAATGAAGCTCACACAGATTGTGCACCATTGTAGGAGTACACTATAGATGTTTTCTTCCGTCAAACATGGTTGGATGCGAGACTGAGATTTAATGGGCCCGTTGACGTCCTGCATCTCAACAACCTCATGGTCAACAGGATCTGGACACCAGACACCTTTTTCAAAAATGGAACGAAGTGTAGAACCCACAGCATGACTTCTCCAAATAAGATGTTTCGCATAATGAAGAATGGAACTGTCCTCTACACAATGAGGTCAGCTTGGGTGGTCTTTTCCTAAAGCATTAGAAGAAATTTCTCTTCCTTCAGTGGTTTGACTTCCTTTTTCCATCAGTTGACGCATGTCTATGTAATGAAACTCTGCCGGCGTAAATAACGTTTTTGAGGGAAAAACAAGACCTTCCAAATATCACCCTGTAAATGTTTTTGGAAGATTTCTATTTTGAAAAAGTAAGTGACCGTGTACAGTGGTACAGTGGACTGCTGCAGTGACTAAGTCAGACGCCCCCTGTGCTGAGTGGCCAGAGATTAATGCCGCTGGGCTTGCACGTGAGGCCAGAAATGTTAAGCTGTGCTCAGTCCCTTGCAGATGCTGCTGCGCCCATAAACCTCACATTAACACATACTCACGTTAATAGCCGAGTATTTGGTGAATTACTCAGATATCCTCACACCAGCTTAGAATTCCCGTAATGTGCCGGAAACAGCCCGTTTCAGGCACGTGGCTAAATCTGTTGGTTGTGCACACAGACTGACCATCAATGCGGAGTGTCCAATGAGACTGAGGGACTTCCCAATGGATGGACATGTCTGTTCTCTCAAATTTGGCAGCTGTACGCAGGTCTTTCTTACATTCAGGCTATTTTAGTCAGGTACCTAATGACGAATCCCTGACAGGACGTTGTCTGTCTCAAAACACAGATGGCTATGCAAACACCGAGGTCGTTTACACCTGGAAGAAGGGGCCGCTCTCATTGGATGTACCGAAAGAGTCATCAAGCTTGCTGCAGCATGACTTGGTGGGACAGACATTATCCAGTGAAACTCTGAGGCTGAACACAGGTACCGGCACATGCTGTGGTCAGAGCAAGGGCCATCAATGGTGCAAATGACCAGAACACTTCTGGTATTTGCGCCATTGATGTTTCATAATGTCACAGTCGTGGTATTTAAAAATGTCTTTTTCCTGCCTTATCTAAGGGTGGCCATCTGCAGCAGCATCCATAGTGCTGGGGGCTAAGGGCCTTGACCAAGGGTCCACAGACGCAACTATTCTTCTGAAGTTAGGGCTCGAACCAGCAACCTTCTGCTCACAGACACAGAGACTTATCCCACTGAGCCGCACGCTCCCCCCTACTCAGATGTTACATACAAAGCATATTAACTGGGGACATGTCTAACCTCGACTTCACAGCTATTTACTATAACGTCAGTGATGTCAAAGAAACTGACTCTGACCTCACTACAGAACAAAAGTGATTCACCCACCTCTGCATATGCAGGGCCTCTTATAAATGTGTCTGAGTAAATGTGACTCATTTTGAAAGCAGCACATTTAAGCACACTGTGCTCGATTTAGAAGTGCTGTGGCTCCGAGCAGACGGAGTGCGTGCCGCGCTCACCAAGTCGCCGCTCTTAATTATATTTGCTGAAGTACTTATGATTCAGAGAGCAAGCTACCTCAGCATGACTCGCATGTCACTCCAGCGATAACAAAAACGGATCCGTCTGTGATAGCAGGGCCCCGGACTGGACAGCTGTGATGCTGAGCTGTTTTATGTTGTTGGACATTATAATTTTAGACACAAGAAACAAAAAGAGAACATGTACAAGCATAGAGTTCAGCGGACAGAATATGGATGGATGGATGGATGGATGGATGATTTTTGTTATAAATATAATGCATCAAAATAAGTCAACACAGCTACAGAACAATCTTTTCTTCCTAAAGAGGTTGATATTTACTTAGTACTCTGAATTCATCAGCACTCTTATCTTGTCTCCTTTATTAAATAACAGTGTTTCTCTACATTCAGCTAATTGTATGACTCACTGAAGAAATTTCTATCTAATTCCCTTGAAATAGCGTGATTTTTTTTTTACACGTATCTGGGCCTTTGTTGTTATTCTAAGTCTATCATGTTCCTCTGATACAGATTCCTTACACAATATGTATTTTTTCTGAACTGTCCAAGTGAAGATTACTTTCTGAGCAGACCTGGCATTTTCAGAAGCCAACACACACTTGCAGTTGCTTTTTCCATTTACCAATTTCTTCTTCTTCTAGGCGAATACTCTGTGCAAGTAATCTATTTCATGCTGGAGAGAAAACTGGGATACTACGTCATTCAGACATACATACCGCTGATCATGACTGTTGTGACGTCACAAGTTGTGTTCTGGATCAACAAAGAGTCCGTCCCGGCACGAACCACGGCTGGCAGGCCACCTCCTGCTTCTCCGTCTGTCCCCGTTTTGAACTGAAGGGTTGGTGCCACAGAACGTAGGCGCAGATACCAAAAGACTGCATAGACAGGAGCTCCAGAAGTCGCGTGTGTTTAGCTGGTTAGTGTGCAGTTTTATTTATCAGAAAAGTTCCTCTCCAGTAAAAGAGGAACGCCGACTCTTAGGCTGTTGTGTTTGCGCCTCTGACGAGCTTCTTTCAACAACAATAAAAAAAAAAATGAAAACAAATCGCACGTAACTGCAAGATGTTTAGTGAGGTTCATGCAAAAAAAAATTCCTTCCTGAAAAAATGCCTATGATTTTTAGCATTTGCGGTGTGTTGCTGCCAGCCCAGGGTTGGTTCCCGCCTGCGCCCATTGTTCCCGGGATAGGCTCCAGGCCCCCTGCGACCCCAGTGGGGATTAAGCGGTTACGATAATGGATGGATGGATGGATTTTTATCATTTTCCATTGTTATTTCATGCTACTTTGCGCATGTCAGGCATCTTCATTATGTGGTTAAGCTCCCAGCAGTCCAGTATGTAAAAGCTTGATTTAAAAATTTCTAAAGAAATGCCCCACCCACTATGACAAAAGCAAGTATAAATTTTCCTCCCTTTTAACATTTTATATTAAGCAGCTCATTTTCCACTGACATTTGTCACTAATAAATATTCATACAGTAGGTCACTTATGAACAATGCTTAATTGGATACTTACGTAGGAAACTCACTCATTTACCAGAATTTCATGTGTAGAGATAGTATTTTGTTTATGCTGTTGGCTTGCATTGTAGATACAGAAATCCTTCTGGAGGGACTGAATTTATACCCTGTAACAATACGGTGCTGTGTGTAATCCATACTCTGTGCAACACGTCACTCTTTCTCACTACTTTATGTCTATTCAGTAGAAATGACACTGACCTGAATGTCCACTGTCTCTCTCTGAATGTCCATTGTCTCTCTCTGAATGTCCACTGTCTCTCTCTGAATGTCCACTGTCTCTCTCTGAATGTCTACTGTCTATTTCTGAATGTCCACTGTCTCTCTCTGAATGTCCACTGTCTCTCTCTGAATGTCCATTGTAACTCTCTGAATGTCCATTGTCTCTCTCTGAATGTCTACTGTCTATTTCTGAATGTCCACTGTCTCTCACTGAATGTCCACTGTCTGTCTCTGAATGTCCACTGTCACTCTCTGAATGTCCACTATCTCTCTCTGAATGTCCACTGTCACTCTCTGAATGTCCACTGTAACTGTCTGAATGTCCACTATCTCTCTCTGAATGTCCACTGTAACTGTCTGAATGTCCACTATCTCTCTCTGAATGTCCACGGTCACTCTCTGAATGTCCACTGTCTCTCTCTGAATGTCCACTGTCACTCTCTGAATGTCCACTGTCTCTCTGAATGTCCCTCCTGCCATATGCTTCGCCTTTGTTTTTTTGGCCCTCATCGAATTTTCTGCCGTCAACTACTTCTCCAAGATGAGAGCCAACCGGGCGCTGCGGAGGGCTTCTCGTGTGGCTGCTTTGGAAGCCACAGCTGTGGTGAGTGGTGGCGAGAAAGGGCTGGTAATTAACCCACCTGGCATGATGATACAGCAGGGGCACCACATCCATGCAGCCACATACTTAACTCATGAAGGCCCAAGTCTGGGGTTTGAGCACAAGTTCTTCTTCTACGCTGTTCAGATTCCATTTCATTCAAGCACACAAATAATGGTTGGCATCAGGAATACATCAGAGGTTTCATCTCACTTCCATCTTCTGAAAGGTCTAGCAGTTGTTCTTAAATCTTTCCAGTTCTGTCTTAGATACAAAGGCTGTGATACATCATAACAGCTAAAGACACATGGATCTCGAGGGCACACAGCCATCCTGAGCATGATCACACACTTAGCACATGGTACGAAATGTGTGACTTTGTGAGACCAGGGGTGTGGTCACGGTTCAGCCCAGCGTGGCGTATCTTACAAGCAAAGCGGATTGTGTTTTTGTTTACTTCTGGGACCATATAAGGTCCATGTGCGCTGCTTTGTTTGGATACCAGTAGAGCGTACGTTATTGCTCCCTGAAGACCGTGCCATGCCTTCTGGGAGCTGGCCCACACAGTACACTCATCGCTACCATTTCAGAAAGAGCCTCAGCGCCTCCCCGCAGTATCCCCCACGTCCACCGGGCGCGTGTCGCCATCAGCAGCTGACATTTGCAGCCACAACCTGGTCCGTGATGGAAGGCATTCAAAAAGCCACGCCCCCTGCTGGCTGTTGCCACAGCGCTCTGGGCGTGCTCCCAAGGCACTCTTAAAGCCAAAGGAGCCCTTTTCATATGTCACCCTGCCTCACCTTTCTGTTGTTTTTATTCTCTTACTTAATTTGTCAGAATCATATATAGCTGTACGTCTTTTGAACCTGTTGTCGACTAGCTCCGGTCATCTAATCCCGGCCTCAAGATCCCTGTCCACAAATGCCTCAACACCTCATTTTTTAGTGCTCTCCTCTTGATTCTCCTCCCCCTTTCACTCAGTATCACATGGTAGTGCCCTGCCTCAGAGATAGGCTGTGGGCCCTCTCAGACAGGCTCTGCCAAGTGGACTGCTCCATTCACACTGTGCTCCACAGGGAATGCCGCTCAGCGTCTCTCGCCACTGACTGCCGGTCAGCCCGCAGTTCCCCGGCCAGCCTGTAGGGGTCGCTCCTGCCGCAACCACCTGAGACGCTGCCTGAGAACAAAGGCAGACCAGCTGGCCCCGCCGCTGGCCCCTCCCCTGACCCCGCCCCTGGCTCCTCCCCTGGCCCCGCCCACGCCCCCTCCCTGACCCTACCCCCTGTGCTCACGCCACAGGCACCGGCCGACAGCAAAGGCCCAAGGCGGAGGAAAAGCTTGCTGTTTTGCAGGGAGCAGTTAGGGGCTACGCGATTGCCAGCCTTCCTCCTGCAGGACTCCGCCATCCCATCTGCACGCACCTACATGACGGGCACCAGCACCATCGGCAAGTACGCCCGTGTCCTCTTCCCGCTGTCATTTGGGGTGTTCAACCTCATCTCCTGGCTTCTTTACCTCACCAAGGACACCATGGAGCCCCCAAGGTGCCGTTTTCTGCGCGTCACAAAATCCTCATTTATATTTGTGTGAGACCTGTACACTTTTATGCATTTAATTAAATTCGTATAGATATCTCACATTGTATCTCAAACAACCTGTCATTGCTATGAACTTTTCTGATTAAAGATTTCGGATTTAAATTCCACTCACAGTCACAGTGCCTGATGTCAAATACATTATTCTGCCATGGAAATTTTAAATTTAAATCAAATAGGCCACTGATTATTGTAGACAAGATTCACCAAGTGCAGAACAATGTTCCATCCTGCAAAACAGGCAAATGGAAACCTTGAATAGTAGGAGATTTTAACTCACCGTGAACTCCCTCTGAATTAAACTTCTTTAACGAGTTAACAGGCATTAGAGGGAGCGGCTGCACATGTGAGGAGGCAGATCCCCTCACTACCCCCCCTGTCCATGTGAACATGCCTCTAGTGTCCCCTCCCGTCTGTCTCCACACAGAGAGTCCCACTGAGCAGCC
>JABFEB020000002.1:6125259-6135375 GCA_019775895.2 Stomatorhinus ivindoensis | reverse complement strand
CAGCCCCCCCCCCCCCCCCCCAAGGACGCGGCTGCAGGCTCGATCAGAAGATTCTCCTCCTATTTACTTTGGTCTTTCCGTTTTTGTCTGTCCTGGAGGGAGTGACAGATTAGTACCGCCTCACGAGCTTAAAGCTGACGCATACAAAGTGAAAACGATGACAGTAGCATTTTTAATAATTCTACACGCTGTTTCACTTCGTAAAATCTATAGCTTTCATTGCTGCTGCTTGTTGTGATTAACATGCCTCAGATTTCAAGAAACAAGCCATTCAGACGTGTATCTGTTTAATTTTTACATAGATATACATGATTTACAAACTCAGCTGTTAAATCCTCCCTATCAGACCAAACTGACTCAGTGACCTGTTCAGAAATCTGTTTATCTAAGTAGATGCTGTATTATTCATTCACCAGGAATCTCTCTTCCATTAGACCGACGCTTCTGGGCCAGCTTGCTTCCTGTCGCTATTCCCACTGTAGAAGGCTGCAGGGTTTGTTGCGTTATGTTCAGGGAAACAGATACAGAGAAATACTTCATCAATAATCCAGCTGTTTGCCCGTGACTTTACTTTACATAACAACAGGCAGAAAACAATCAACATGCAGAATTTAAGGAAGGCCTGCACCATCCACAGGACAGGCAAAATTCGGGAGGATCCGGCTGATAGGACGGATCAGACTGCAAAGGTGGTATTAACAATGCAACACAGCCCCAAGTCACCTTTCCGGTCATCAGTCCAGTTTCCAGCTGTCGGAATGGAACATTCTGCCATAAATATACTGTTAGCCAGCTGGAACAAACGACCAGCATAATCACCAAGGAGGTGATTATACATTCTAAGTTAATGTACGTAAATTACTCCAGCAGTCACTTGTCAGCAATGCAATGTAATCTTCTGTTTATATGGGCAAAAATTAATGTCCCTGCAGCTTAAGTTTCTATCAGCCAAATGCTGTTTGTAATACATCAGTGTTTTTCAGCTGTTCTCCTGGAGAGTGGTGATTTGCAGGTGACTGCATAATGCACACCAGTAGGCTGTGTCAGGCTTGTTAGAAATACAAACAGATTCTGAAGGTACTATGTCACAGTTGTAGATCTTGATGGCAACTGCTTCACATTCAGTGGGCATGCAAACCATTGGTGTATCAGTGGCAATGATCATGTGCTGGTTTTGTACTTTGACCTTCTTACTGGGATTGTATTTGACCAGAATTAAAGTAAGCAATTCTTTACCAGTGCTTTGATTATGCAGTGAAATTTATAACTGTGTCATTCACCAAATTTTTTTTATATATATATGCATATATATATATATATATATATATATATATATATATATAAATATATAAAAGTTTCTGAGCCATGATAACACAGTGAATGCAGGCAGAATTACTTCATGATTAGGCATAAACTACGTTTGTGATGATTTATGGGAACAGTGTGAGAGTCATAAGCATTTCAGTTCTCCCAATGTGTTTGGAAAACGGAATGTTCTGGAAGGACATGGCATGCTGTGTCCATCACACCTTATGCAGAGACCCAATTGATAATAAAATTCCTAGATATTAAAAGAGCAGGATCACAGTGAACAGAATCTTCATTACACGCACCTATGAGTTCAGTGCGGAAATGATGAAAGACTGTAGGAAAGGGAGCTAGAGCATATAAACGCAGGATGAACGGGACCTGTAAGATCACGTAAAATTGTATAGTGCCTCTGCCAGCCAAGACGGTCTAATCAACAGAGCCAGCCCTTCATTCTAAGAAGAAGCTGCTTGTCGGCCAGGAACCACCAAGACTGATGCTCCACCATCGGACTTCTTACCTATTAAAATCGGACAGCAATTAAATGATCAACTTCTGCCCATTCACAAATCAGGTCAGGTTGGGGAGCATGCGCTAATGCAGCATATTGCCGCACCCACCACACAGCAGAACTCCTCAGGATCCCGGCCGGCGACCCCCCAGGCAGATACAAGGTCTAGTCCCACCCTCCGGAAATGGCCATCCATCTGCAGCAGCCAGGTGTTACATGGGAGTCCCTTTGGCCCGGTCCAGCCACTTGGTTCCTCAGCAATGAGGATCCTACGAGCTGGATCACCGTCAGGGAAAGGCACCACATGGCCGTACTGCCGTAACTGATGTAACTCAATAGTCACCAGAGACATGAATGTCGCTGCTGAGGTAGGAAAATCTCTTGACAAGGTTGACATTCTCCCCGCAGACAGACACGCTACTGATGGCTGTGCCTAAGAAGTCATTAAATGCCTAGACCTTGGTCTTTATCCGGGACACCCGCAACCCCAGACACTCAGACTCCTCACTCAGTCTCTCGAGAGGCCCGATCAGAGCCTCCATTGACTCCGCTAAGATCACAGCATAGTCGGCAAAGTCAAGATCAGTAAATCTTTCGTCACCAACAGACGCCCCACAACCTCTGGACCCCATGACTCTGCCCAACACTCATGACTCCATACAAGCACTGAACAGTGCAAGAACACACCCCTGGCAAACCCCAGTATCAACTGGGAAGCACACACAGCACTCACAATACCAGTGTACAGGTCGGCCATGATGTCCAGTATCTTTAGGGGGATCCTGCAAAGTCTCAGAACGTCCCACGGCAACTCGATCACCTGAGTCAAATGCTGTACGAAAATCAACAAAGGCTGCAAAGAACCTCTGCCGATATTCATGCTTGGGCTTGATGAGAACCCTCAGTGCAAGGATACGATCGATGGTAGACCTCTTAGGCGTAAAACCTGTTACTGTTAAGGGGGACTCTAGCAAGGACCTTACCCAGCACTCAAAGCAGGGTTATCCCCCTGAGGTTGCTGCCATCCAGACGATCACCCTTCCCTTTCCAGGTAGGGACTACAGGTCCCGTTTTCCAGTCATTTGGGATGATGCCTGACTCCCAATTGGAAGCAAAGATTACCTGCAATGCCAGGAGGACAGCCTTACCACCAGCCTGGAGAAGTTCACCCCGGATGTCACAGATCCTTGCAGGCGTGCAATCTCAGTGAGATTGGGTGGTTCACAGCTGATCAGAGGATCAGCCACAAGAACCGTGGTCCCAGAGATGTCGAACGTCCTAGCTAGAGGGTCAGCTTTAAACAACTGCAGTGTCATCCATAAGGAAAGTCTCCAAGGAACAGACTCAGATGTGCGTAATGCTTCGATTCCTCTGTAAGTAGGACATGGATCACTAAACCACAGATGGTGTGTCACCTGCTCACAAATTTGTTTAACAAACGCCTCCTAATCTGCCCTCAGATCCCTCACAGCCATCCTTCTCAGTTCCTGGTACAGACTGGAGTTGCCACCAAGTCTTGCACCATGACTCCTCTCAATAATATCCAAGGTGCCCTGCGAGATGAAATACCTCCTTCTGCAAACACTGTCAACACCAACACAGCCTACAGCACCCATCAGGGTCTTATCGCAGAAAGTCTCCCACATCATATTAGGGTCAGCAGTCGCAGCCAAGTCTGCAAGTTCCTCTCACGAACTGTGTGCAAACTCATCAGAAACAGCTTTTTCTTGGCGTCTGGCTACGTCCAGCCTCATGGTCCTAGTAGGTGGTAGCATACTGGATCTAGCGCATTCACACATCTCGTATTATTATTAGTTATTGCTCCATACTATGACCATTTCCTGGCATTTTTGTTTCATTTCCATGTTGAGATCTTCCATAATCACTCTTTTATTGAAGACGCAGGAAGCCACACATGCAAGGACAGAGACGTTCCGACCTCATGCCATCTCATCGCAGCAGAACGCTGTCTTCTGTTCCATGCTAATCCATATCTCTGTTCTCCCAGCGCTGCAGGAAAATCCTATGCAGAATTGGGGTTTCTCTCCAAACATTTGTCTTTCCTGTTCAAATGGGAATACTTAACAGTTCTGCAATTATGAAACCGAACCTTAAAAAATTACATACGCACTACTTGATTCTAACTTAGCATGAAATCTTAAGTCTAAGTATCTTGTTTGCTCTTTAGGGGAGTTGGATTGGATATAATACATATTACATACATCATTACCCAACAGGTCATATACATACACATAAAGTTAATGCTAACATCAAATCAACATCGATAAGCTCTTAAGCCTTTGACCAGATTGATATCACGCCCCCCCTTCCACACACACACACACACACACACCAATAAATAGTCATGAAGTGATTGGAGTTTCCAGCAGGATTTCAGGATGTCATTTTCTACATGCATTATGGGTCCAGCCTTGCTTCTACCACTACGCACCATGTCACATGATTCCACACCGTTTAAACGAAGTGTGGTCCAGGTGTGAGTTGGGTTGGAAAACACATGTGAAAGTCTTATAAACAAAACAATAAAAAAATGTCCCTGAGTATAACTTCAGCACAGCATAGAATGCAATTTTAAATCTCAAATCTTAAAGAAACAGACCTTCAAGGTTAATGGTAAAGAAACAGCAGGCGATTCAGGTAGGAAGGTACGTAAAGATTATTATCGGAGACCATGTGTATGTGAGTCCTTTGGGGGCCCACAGACAGTGAGATGGCCAGCTTACATACAAGTCTGTCACTGCGTTTGAACGTAGATGCAAACGATATCTGAGAAATCCTTTTAAGCTTTGGTTGAATTGAGTGTTATATCACTGAACGACAGATAATGCATTGGTTTTGCATTCCATATTCACAAGAGCACAGTCTGTTAGGTAATGTACTGATCTGGTTCATACCGGTCGCATCCAGACCAGGAAAGGCATACAACTCTGGGAACTTGAATCTTGTAGCAGTCGTAACACGGAGAGCGCCACCTAATGGTGCACAGCGTGTATCTTACACCTATTTCAACTTTGCTATTGTGATTGGTCAATAAGCAGAGCATGCAGCATATTAGCTTTCTGCTGTGTTGTAATTGGTGTGTTCCTGGGAGACAGGATGACAAGGAAGAGACAGTGAATAAGAGAAAGAAATACATGAGGTTAAGCAAGTAACTGCGACCTCATGTTCAGGTTCTCATCAGTTTATAGCACCTGAACACAATAGACATGTCTGATTTTCTCCAGTAGCAGGCTGTCAAACACGGTCCATCCATTTTCAAGAGATTGACGAGTCCCGAGACAGAAAGAAATGGACCGTAAAGAAGAAAATAAAAAAGAATAAACATCAGAATCACAGATGTGGGTCCTGTCTATTATGTTTGATTTGCTAAGATGTGCGCAGCAAGCAGTAGTTCTGCAGGATGGAGCTCGGTCACGTCCCACACGTCTCCACACACGGCAAAGGTGCTTCATTGTGCTGATACGCCTCACTGAACACAGGCATCTGTATGACACTGAAAAATCAACTGCATATCAATTTATCGCTTGACTGTTTGGTCTTTTTCTAAAAATATTTTCAATTTGGAGACCAGCTATTAATTTACATATGTATCAAAACATACAAAAAAAATACCTGCTCCCTCTCTTCCCTGGTGTTGGAAAAGTTTCTCAGGGTCTGGGGATACACCAGACACCCAGTAAAAAGGAGTCTGTTGCTCCCGTCGACATTCATGTGCACTGAACTCCCACAGCGAGGTCTGGTATCCCTACTGGTCTTGACATAGCATTGTGGGGGTATAGAGAGCCAGACTGCACATACCCAGTGATGACAGCTGGCCTCTCGGGTCACCTGGCTCTCAAAATCTCCACCTGCTCTCTGTGTGGGACCCCAAAACATTCTCAGGAGGCACTCCAGTCCATCCAGCCTCCCGTCAGTCAAGGCCCTTTGCATCCAGCCCTATTCACCAGCGTGAATTTCCTGCTCTGAAGTGAACATGCACCCTGCATCTAGCTCAAAAAGAACCCAAAAGTTCGATGACTAGGGAGCTAATATCTGTTTCTGAACATGTGCTTGACCCATACTTGCGTATCTGTTTCACCTCATCTTCCATTGCCAAAGCCCAGTTGCAGTACAGAAGGACGGAAGCACAGAGGACAGTAAAAATCCCCAGATGCCCCATTCCAAATATGAAGGATACGTTGGTTGCATCATTGCCAAAGGAGACCAATCCCATGATTCACTGCCTTCCAAGTCTGTCTTTGGGAGGTAACTAAGCAAGAGCACTCTTGCCAGGATCTTTGCCTTCTCGGGATTGAGAAACACTCAATGTGACGACCCCAGGGGGTTCCCGCACCTGCACTGAGGCAGTGTTGAGCGGAAGGAGCGTCACAGAGTCCAATCAACCCTGGACTGCCATGGTGCTTGACTCGAGTAGGCAGATGGGTACAAGGTGTGGTTGACAGGGTGGTAACCACCCTCATCTCAGCAGGGCTGGTTTCGCCTTGGCTGATCATCAAGGGCCTCATCAGGCATCTATGGAGAATTAAAGTGGACGTGGGCGTTGCAGCTGGCTTCGGGGGGATCTCCGGCTGAAGGCGTCGAGGGGCAGAGTCATTGCGGATTCCTGCAGGGCTCTCGGGAAGAGCTTGAAGCACTAATGGGAGCATGACCTCAGCCCTTCAGCTCTCTGCCGGGCTGCTAGCTGCTCACCTCGGTGCCCCAGAGCCAGTCACCGAAGTGCTTGGATGAGCGAGGTGGCAACATCGTTGAAGGCAGGCGTCCAAGAGAATCCACAGGGACACAGCTAAATGTCCTGCTGATCCCCAGCCAAACCTCCTTTATGGATAACAGACACTTAGGCGCTTCTTCCCATAAGGACTCTGCTGATGATGCTACAGCAGGACAGTAGGACAGATGAGGCCAGGGATGTCACTGTCATACAACATAATGGGATCTACACACCTTATATACACAAAAATAAGCTGAATGATGAGGACAGATGAGGCCAGGGATGTCACTGTCATACAACATAATGGGATCTACACACCTTATATACACAAAAATAAGCTGAATGATGAGGACAGATGAGGCCAGGGATGTCACTGTCATACAACATAATGGGATGTACCCACCTTATATACACAAAAATAAGTTAAATGATGAGGACAGATGAGGACAGGGATGTCACTGTCATACAACATAATGGGATCTACACACCTTATATACATAAAAATAAGTTAAATGATGAGGACAGATGAGGACAGGGATGTCACTGTCATACAACATAATGGGATCTACACACCTTATATACATAAAAATAAGTTAAATGATGCCCTATTCTCAGGTGTAGCTGCAGCGAAAGGCAACAGACACTATTAACCAGCAAACAACGCACTTTTTATGAGTTTTGAAGAACCTCCCTCAAAGCATTATGGGGTGGCACCCCCTGATATGGCTGCAACGCTTTCTGACTCAACATTGAACTTTCATGCTTATATGGGCAACATTCCTTCTACAAAACCAGCACATATTCTTTAAAAGATCAATAAAACTAACAGCAAATAACAGATCTGCAATCGTCATTCGAGCACATTTTCATAGCATGAAAACAAAATGTAAATTAGCATACAAATCCAATCAGTTTTACATTTATTTACAGTGTCACAGTTTCACATTTTAATATGTGTATTTAATGAGTATCTAAATGAGTGGAATTTTCATCCACAAATGTGTAACAAGCAAGGCACATGCATTATGCATATCTTTCTGGGCTGATGTGAAAAAAAACAACTCTACACTGAAAAATAAAAGAGGATCCTTTTAACTGTCGTGTGTGTTCAGTTTCCATATAATAATCTAATAAGAATCATTTGTGTTTAATTTGATAGGGAATAGACTGGTCTAATTAAAATCTCTGAAGTGGCTTGAATAAAAATAATATGCCTTTAGATTCCAAGCATATCTCTGTCTGAGGAAGAAAAATGAAAAAAGACTATTTAACAGGACGCGTCTCACCTTTAAGCCCATATCTCACGTGCCTTTGTTGTTCAACTGTATCCTAGAGAAGAATGCGTGGTGACACGCAGACTGCAGGCCCACTGGCGGGATGAGGATCATGTCAGAATCACAGAGCAGATTCCCTGCGCCCAGACTAAATAGCTCAGCGGAAAGTTGCTGATGTAAAAATGTCTGATTCCGCAAACCACATGGAAACACTGTTCAATCTTGCCACGATGGAAGAGGAAAGCATGTACTGTACCATGTTTTACCCTCTCCCACCGCTGTCAGTCAGCACAAGGTCCACATGCACCCTCTCTGCAGAAGGTGTTTATGGGATGCACAGACCCTAGTGGGCTTCCTGTAGTCGGCCTAATGACTGGCTTATATGTTGTGATTTTCAGAACGTATCAACCCTGCTCAGATCACACAGACAGCGCAGGATGGCCACCGCAACCAGCATCCATCATTAAAGGCAGCGCAGGCTCCCTATAATCCACATTACAAGCCAGTAAGGATGCTGTAAAGTTCAGCACCTGCTGTATAATGAGCGTGTCCTTTAACGGTTTGGGCTGAAATGCGTGCAGCTTGTTTGCATGACGGTTTTGTTTAATGTTTCCTGCCCAGACACAGCAGAAGCAAATTAGTATGATAGCAGACCATAGCGTAGCTCTGTATTGTTCCTGTCACATAAATAAATGCCTCGATAAATCAGACTCAGTCCACCAGATGAAGGTAACAGTAACAGATTGTGCATCTGAACAACAGTCAAAGCAGTTTCATTTAGGAGCTACGCACATGCCAACCTGCTGTTTCGGTCCAGACTGGGACGGCAGGTCTAGGTGCAGGAGATGGGGCTCTAAGTCTTAGCGGGGCACTGCCACATTATCCAAATGCATCTTGGGATTGTTTTTTTACTTCACATGCCTCTCTGTAGGGTGTCATTCAGAGAGATTATCCCCCTTACTGAGAAAGACTGGCCAGGCTGCCTCATGCTCGTAGACGACTCCTACAGTACATGACATCGTACTATGGTGTGACTTTGTGCCGTTCAGTCGTCTGTAAATTCTTCCCGCTTTGTTCTTCTCACCATTGCCGGGAAACACGCAGCCCTGGGAACTAGCCCACATCAGGAGAGGCATGCAGACCAGGTTCGGCTTCTGCGACCAGTGCAAGCAGCCACGCAGCTGCACATCACAAACACTTTACATAATGCATGAGCTGTCCTGCACCCCCACGCCTTTCCATCACTGGAGGGCAGATCCACTTAGAATGCATGCAGCAGGGTTTGCAGAACCTTCCCGGAAGGGATTCTACCCACCTGCCACTGCGATATTCACCTAGCAGAGGCCGAACGAGTAACCAACACTGAACTATAACTTCGAAAGCTGGCCAGGAAAATACTGGGCAGTTACTATAATGTGTACCTTTCTTGGTAAAACTGATTTAGGACAAATAAAATGCTCATTAATTATAAACCAATGCTTCATGCCTACCTGATCTAATTATATTGCCTCCTTAACAACACTTCATACTCCTACTAAAAGCATTTAATGCAGATAATGTTATTAATTCCTAATCATACACACTGCAAACTCCAGATCAGTTTTTGGTGTGTCACTGTTTAAATGTACTGAGGGAAGGGGGAGGACAGTTGGGAGCGCTGTTACTGTACCTCACACCTCCTGAGGTGTGAATTCCCATTGTCTACACCCCCTGTATGTGTGTATGTCAGGTATGTATTACATTGTGGGGACCAAGTGTCTGCACAACGTAACAGAAATCTGTTATTTTCCTGTTGTAGGGACCACTTTTTCTGTGTTTTTTTTCATCGTTATAAAAGTCTGGACTGAGCTGGACTGCAATCATACTACAACTAAAAATGCCAAAAGGTGTGTTTCTTTTGGTTACTTATGGATAAGGTAAGACTGGGTAGGAGCTAAAGTTTTAGGAATTTAGGAATTAGGGTTTTCCCCCATTTTTGTCTATGGTGTGTCTGTGGGTGTACCCTGTGCTGGGCTGGTACCCCGTCCCAGGTGCCCCCTGCCTTATACCCTGTGCTGGTACCCCGTCCCAGCTGCCCCCTGCCTTATACCCTGTGCTGGTACCCCGTCCCAGCTGCCCCCTGCCTTATACCCTGTGCTGGGCTAGTACCCCGTCCCAGGTGCCCCCTGCCTTATACCCTGTGCTGGGCTGGTACCCCAGTCCCAGCTGCCCCCTGCCTTATACCCTGGGCTGGCCTAGTACCCCGTATCAGGCGTAAAAAATTAATTCAGCCAAAAAAAATTATTTAATTACAA
>JABFEB020000002.1:6101674-6115158 GCA_019775895.2 Stomatorhinus ivindoensis | reverse complement strand
ACCTCATATACGTTGTCTTTACTGCACCCTATGTACGTGACCTTTACACCCCATATACGTTGTCTTTACTGCATCCTGTATACTTAACCTTTACGCCTCATATACGTTCAGAATTGCTGCTAAATGTAAGATGTGTGTTACATGTTACTTGGAAGCTTTGGTAATCTGGGTTTCATTAAATGGACTCATCATTAAGTTGCAGAGGAGAGCGCACACACATGTGAAGGCCTATTTAAGATGCAGTAAATGTGCTTTTGGTGTTGTGATATATGTACAATAAAAATAAAGATTCATCCAGGATATTGCTGATCTATAAAACCCATGGAACAGCTATCTGAATCATACCAATTCATATATACATATATATATGTATTTAACCATGCATAGAAAAGTGTACATTACTGGAAGTTTAATTGAGCAACATATAAAAAATTGGCGGAATGACTTTAGGATGAAAGATTGGTACCACCTTCCATTCTAAAATAAAATCGCTCTGGCATGAAGTCACAGTGCATTTCTCATCCGCTTTACACAGAGACACATTACTATTGTCTTGGTGAGAAACGTTGCTTACATACAACCTCACCGTCCAGGCAGATTTTGCACTGAGCACCAATTTGCGGGAGCGGAGTAGAATTTAATTCCCGCACCGAGGCACAGTGTGAGGCGTGCGGAGCCAGCGGCGTCAGCCGGGCTGAAATTCAACAGATTTGTGATCTTGAGGATCTGATACAGAACAGAAGCAACACTGAAAAGGTATATTTAAGAAAAAGTTTCAAGGTAAACGACTTATTTTACCATGGTACTGTTTAGTGATTTTATGTGTATTAAATTGCTTTGACTTAACAAGACACAAACGTAAAGCCGTAAGCGATTTTGTCTTTTGAACGTCACTTAATCGATTTCTTCCAGATAAATGACTGATACAAATTAATCAGATATTGTTTGCCAGATTTGATTGTGAATTGATCGTTTAGTATACAGAATAGTTTTAAAATCATAAAATCCTTGTTCCGTGACTGTCTGGGTATTTTGAAGGATTACTTGCACTGTGCTGCTTGTAGCCTACTACGACAGCACACACTGTTGCTCAATTGATCGGTATGTAGGGATTAATATGATAAAGCATGTGCTGAATTACGGTACGGATACGGCATATCACATCTCTTCTATAACTTTATCCGTATATATATATATTTTTACCTTAATTCGTATTATTTACAACTAGTGTAGTGACTTCCAGTGCGTAAGCGATATGCTCTCCGATTTATCGCAGCCTTCCCTGGTAATGCGCCTTATATGAATTGCTTGCTTATTAGCAATTATTGGCTTATTAGCATTACCCTGCTTTCCTTGCTGGATTTAAGATGAGTATACGCAACGTCCCAAGTCTTCTGGCTGTTAGTTGTATGTATTTTAACAGCAGTCGCCTTCGCCTGCGTTTCCCTTCTGTTTCATATATGATAACCTCAATAAAAATCAATTTCTTGAGCGGCGAGGCAGAATGTACGTTTTTTAAATATTAGAAACTAATACTTGAAAATCCAGTCCGCTCCCCGTGATTAAGGCGTTATAGCTCCCCGACGGCGAAATTATGGAAGCTGTAATAGATGGAGGAAGCAGCCGGCGCGTCTCGGTTTCTGCGCGTTTTCTGTTTTGAAGTTCAGACGAATCTGTATACACTTTGCGTGTTTTCATTCGGCATTCTCTGCGTATTACACATCTGTCATTGACAGTGAAAAGGCTGCCCTTTCCGAAGGTTTTACGTTTTACAACCAACATGACGGCTACTAGAACAAGTCCTAAGTGATTTCAGCCAGTTATTTTACGTGCAGCATTTGTGACGGAAATCAGTGAGTAAAGGGCAAAGTCGTGCTGCATGCCGAACTAGTGAACCGAAGAGCCGTATCATACACCTTGCCGCTAGATGATTAAAGACTAATTTCATATAGCCTAGAGAACTATGGATTTCTTTCAGTTTCCTTAAGCAAAGTTAGAGACGTACTGGGCGTAGCTGAGTGGGAACATATTTTAATGTAATTACTGTAACTGGAGGTGATGACTTCCACTTTGTATTTTTCAGCCTGAATTGATGTGCGATTTTTTTTCTTGCAGCGCAGTTGACATCAGTCAGAACAATGTGGGGACAAACTGGAAATACCGTGATGTGTGTTTGGGCCTGTGTTCAGTTCCTGAGTGCGCTCTGCGGTAAAAGGTAATGATTCTAAAGGGAAATCGGCGTCCGCCTTCGGCTGCCATCTAATATAGACTATAGAGGCAGAGCGGAGACAGCTTGATTCAGCCTAAGCTGAGGTGATATACTGTCTGTTAATGTCCATACTATATCACTAAGATAAGAGGCCATTTATAGGGTTTCCTACAAAGTAATGCAAGGTTTGATTAATATCGTTACACTAGGATTCAATTGCATATGTTAATTAAAAGTTTGGCTTAATTAGCACAGATGATTGGAGGGTGCAATTGGAGAATACTGTCGAGGGCAGCTTCCTTCCTGTGTCTGCCGTGTGTGTACTGGATGAATCCTGTTGCTCTTCAGATGACCTGCAGATGGCGGTAGCGTTTCATTGAGAGCCCATCGCATGGCATGCTCCGAATGCAAATCACATTTACCGAACGCTTCTCCCTTTCTCAAAAAGAAAACAACAAAAAGGCTTCATGAAGTTTTATTAATTATTCTACAGTTAAATTTTATTTTGACGGACACGTGCATTTTCGAGATATCACTACATCTCCAGGGTTCAACATTCTTTGATGCATCGTAATCACAGGCACACCGTGTTTACTAAACTGGTAGAATACAAATGTGGCGTCTGTGTACAGCGTCTTTGCTGAAGCATCTCCAGTGTTTCATTTATTATTGTATATTTTTGGAAACATGGAATTGTAAATGCAATTATCAATAAGAAATTAATCAATCAGTTAATCAATCAGTTACACACACACACACATCATGTAGCTACATATCTAGGAAATTTTCACTAACTTCCATTTTTATGTATGTAGCTTAACCACAATTTTTTTTTTTTTAAATGCCACGTTTGCAATTTATGGGAAGATGTTTGTCTCATGAGGATGAGAGCGGAACATGCTTCTTGTGTGTATATATGCTTGTGAATGTGCACATGATGTTAGGCTTACCAGGGTGATAATGCTGCTCCTGCGCGGCTTCTTCAGCTCTGGGCAGAGCAGCATCTCCGACGAGCAGAAGGACAACACCACTGTGTTCACCAGGATCTTAGACAGCCTGCTTGACGGCTATGACAACCGACTCAGGCCTGGCCTAGGAGGTAATCTTCCCGTCGCATCTCCGCGTGACACAAGCAGCAGGAGTCACAGCTGTGTGTCTGTCATCTCACCACGCAGCTGCCTTATACTGGCTGATGGTTATCAGGTTCATGGTGAGGGACTGTTTCGTTTGTTAGTAAGAATCTATCAGTCAAGTGATTGTTGAACACAAACTTTAAGAATGAGAATCTTTTGACCTACACACATGAAAACTGATTGGCTGATGGCATCACTGTCATGCTACAGCTGTCTTTAGCACTATAAGGATGCTCTTTACCCGGTCACAAAAGGTTCGTAGGCGGTGCTTAGCGACTCATGATGTCACAAGGGGCGGGGCTTACATGGTATTCCTTCAAGGGCACAATAAGTGGGTGTGGCCTCCCACCTTGTATCCTTCTTGCATCATAGCTCAGCTGCTCTGGTGTGTGTTTCTTCTGTAAGGACAACTTGCAAATGATTATCTCTAGACAAGAATGGAACCTTTCGCCCCGGAGGCACCGTGAGCCATGTTAACAAGATATGTGTTTCTGCCTAGCTTATGAAGTATGTTCGTATTTCAAACTCACATTTGCTGCTCACACAAACCTTAACCAAGTACTCATACAAGTACTCATTCATATTTACAGAGAAAATAAAAATGACTCAAAGTGTCTGCGTGTTGATAAAGTTTTACATCGTATGTGGAAAACAGCCGTATAACTGCAAACTGGCATTTTTGAAAGATTTGATATCTAGTTTGTTTTGTTTGTTCTTCTCATATGAGAACTTCCATAAATAGAGCTTAGCAATTATCTTTTGAAGTACTTAGCTAATCATCTTATCACGATATTTTCAGCTTCATTTGGGAGGGAAATAACGAAATGAGCTTCTCCTCCCTTTCTTGACACACTACGGTTGCATTGAATATTGTGTCTCTATAGCAGTCTGTGTAATTTGTGATTTTCTCTTAGCAAAGTGCTGAGGATCACAGCTGATTTATACACTTTCTTGCCATGAAGGAACTCGGTTAATTGTGTTTGGACATTGGGATACCTGAATCGGTGTATAAAAACATTCTAAGTATAAACGAGTTTGGGATCATGAGGAGTTTTAATAAGGATTTACTTCACCTCTTAATTTCCTGCTTCAACAGAGCGTTTAACAGAAGTCAAGACTGACATTTTTGTGACGAGCTTTGGACCGGTATCAGACCATGACATGGTACGTCCGTGTTCCTTGTCTTTTTACACCATTGTCTTCTGCATGGGTTCTGTAGATTGTCAACCTTCTGTTTTGTTTCACTGTTAGGAAGACAGCAAAGTAATTGTCTGGCCTGCTTGCATGTTGGTTTTTCTTGACCTGACAACCACAGCTGCACACATTTGGACACTCATCCAACTCCTCCACTCGGTTAATGACTGTTTTGGTTTCAGCATTGCATGAATAGTTACCTGATATCAGTTGTTTATTTGCCACATGACTACACATGTTGGAGCGCGGCAGTCCTGCATAATAGTAGTGCTTTTAGTAGTCATGACCTCCATATTTTGCCATCCGTTGCCATTTCCGAGTTGCAGTGCACATTTCCTAAACTCCCTCAGTCCATTTGTGTTGTTTTTGAGATGAGACCAGCGATGACCCAAAGTAAGGTTCCCTTGTCCAAAGTTCACTAAGTCTTCATATAACCCAACAAAGAAGATTGTTACATTTGCAAAACTCAGGAAGTCTACAGACATTTTCTATAAAACATATTTTGGAAATTTGCTCTGGACTTTTAAAATTTTTTTTAGCAAGTTTTTAAAGTAAATTGGTTCATGCTGTAGCCTTGTGATATACTGCTATTCCCTACCCCCTCGTACAGTATACAGTATCTCTTCTTTTACAGAACTCTAATTACTCAATTCAGGGAAACGACAGTCGGCAGCTCTGCGGAAATTGAATTCAGTTCTTTACAGTACAGTACATACATATAATATGTTATCCTAATTTTTTCTTCTTTCTGTTATCATACACATTTAGTACTATATTTACACACGGATCACAAATTAATAGCTAATGAAGTCCAGCTAATAATTCCCTTTCCATTAAGATTGCTAACTCTGACATACTGTGTTATTTTATGCAATGTAGCACTGACATGTCTTCGCTAGTGGGTCTCCAGGCAAATCCATCACATGACGGCCTTCACTGCAGTATTAAAAGGATGCTCCAATTAAGCTCTGTAATCTTGGTGAAAGCCTCTCTGTTTCTTCTCAGAGTTCCTGCCCTGGGAATAAATAGGTCATGTACACTTACCCAGCGAGTTAGACTGGCATGCTGATATGCTCTTCTACTCCCAAGGTTCTAACGAAAAGGCTGAGCCTCACTCTTTTGTTGCCCGCACAGGAATATACTATTGATGTTTTTTTCCGGCAAAGCTGGAAAGACGAGAGACTGAAGTTCAAAGGGCCGATGACCGTGCTGCGTCTCAACAACCTGATGGCCAGTAAGATCTGGACCCCAGACACCTTTTTCCACAACGGAAAGAAGTCCGTGGCTCACAACATGACCATGCCGAATAAGCTGCTGCGCATCACAGAGGACGGGACACTGCTCTACACCATGAGGTGCCAAGTTCGAGGCTTGAAATCCCTCCATTTCCACCCTGACTGCTCTTTATAAGATACCTCACAGTTTAGATTTGAGTTCATGGCTGGATATCAGTCAGCATGTATAAGTAGAACAGTTTGGTTTAAATACTGTGCAAAAGTCTTAGGCAGTCAGGGAAACATATAAATGATTCTCATTTTGGTGTAAAACGATACGCAGTTCATATCGTGTCTGTCAAATGTGTCGGCCTTGCCATTTCGAAACATCTCCTAAAATAGCCACCGTCTTTGCAGCATCAGTGCAGCACACCCGTGTGTTTCCTGACCTGACCATTAGTACCTTGTCTGGCTAAGCAGTACCTCATTGAGTTAATTAACAAATTAAGTTGATTAATTAATTGAGCTGGTTGAGAAATTTAGTGAATACATGGAGTGGCTGAGATGCCCCTGAGGAGAGTTTTGGGAACCAAAGTGGAGTTTACCTGGCCGTCCAAGAAGATATCAGCAACATTTTGGAGAACTGAAGAAATCCCTGTTTTCATTGTGTTACGGTTCATTTGCAGATGTTATAATGTTAAATTGTGTTTTTTTTTTCTGAGCAAATATGCAGTTACTACCAAGATGAACAGTCTTGATGAACAGCCTAACCCTGACTAGGATTAGTGGTTATGGCAAATAGATGGAAGAACCAAAGGAGTTTTGGGTCCAGGGCAATTTTTGCCCCCCCGTCCTCAGGCACCTGCAAACAGTCCATGTTTTTGCTCCCTTTCAGCTCCAGGTGGCAAAAATATGGACTGTATGGCAGACAGCTGGGATGGAGTGCAAATGTGGACCGTTTTGGGGTCCCTAACGACCGGGTTGGGAAACTCTGGTCTAGAAAGAACAAAGGATATTGCATTAAGTCCAGAGTGCAGCGCCATCCTGTTTTAGTCAGGGTCATGTGAGCTTCTGATGTGCCCATGAAGACCTTGTGTGCATGGTACATAACGCAATGGTATCCAGTGATATATAGTGGTACATAACGGTACAATGGTACACAAAAGTACATAATGGTACACAAAAGTACATAATGGTACATAACTGTACATAAAGAATGGTCTTGTGACCTTTCAATCTCCCTGCCTCCAGGCTGACTGTGCGGGCGGAATGTCCAATGCACTTGGAGGATTTCCCCATGGACGCCCATGCCTGTCCGCTAAAGTTTGGCAGCTGTGAGTGCTCCTTCCCACATCTACTGCACACACATCTACCGCTCCGAGAACGAGGTTTGAGGAAAGAATCGGCTTTTTGGCGCTCAGATGCCACTTTCCAGGTTGCATGTAAAACCTACTTCGATCAGTCACTCGTGCAGGGTACGAGCAGCAGACTCACCAGACAAGGGGAAGATTCCAGCCTGTGTTTCCCCAAAGGGGATGTGGGGAAAGAACAAGGAGCCGGGCATGGAAAGCGAGGACAGTAAATGAAATGAGTTTGTCTAAATGTAAACCTTGGATCATTAACCCTTTCTCTGTCAGATGCCTACACACGTGCAGAAGTTGTGTATGAGTGGACCAGGGGAGCACAGCAGTCTGTGGTAGTCGCTGAAGATGGATCCCGCCTTAACCAGTACGACTTACTTGGACAGACTGTGGACTCTGGAATAGTGCAGTCCAGCACAGGTGAGTGTTCTCTGGAATAGTGCAGTCCAGCACAGGTGAGTGTTCTCTGGAATAGTGCAGTCCAGCACAGGTGAGTGTTCTCTGGGCGAGTACCCCCTATTTTTAGAAATAGGTGCCTGGCTGCAGGGCTGACTGGATGGACCCTGACCTATGAGGTCCAACAGAAAACAAGCAGCATGTCTCCTAGCAGCTCTGACCTGAGACTTTACAGTCTGTCCCTAAATATGGCAGAATTCTGCTTTACTGATGTGCACTTCACCTTTGCGGTGATCAGCTTCTGTATTCTCATAAATGTGAGTTTAAATTGCCAATAACACAATTATTATCACTTGTCTATTTATATGATGTGACTTCCTTAGGTCACTTAAGTTTAAGTGTTAAAATGCACATACTTTACTAAAGAGTAGTATGGGAATCATACTCCGTATAAAATTTTGTTGTGTTTGGTAATATTCAAAATGATTTAACGTGTGAAAGATGCATTAGCAATATATATGAACCCTTATGGAAGGGGATGCTTCCGGGATTAGATCAGTCTGCGCAGCTAAGGCAGTCGTTGTCATGACAACAGTGATACTCACACAGAATACACGTTAACCTAAAGTTGGATAAGATACATATGTGCTATCCCCTGTCGCCTTGTCCGTTTTGTTCATCAAAATGCCTTCTCATCTCCTGGCCACTCGTAGGAGAATACGTTGTCATGACGACACACTTTCATTTGAAGAGGAAGATTGGTTACTTCGTCATCCAGACCTACCTACCCTGCATAATGACAGTGATCCTGTCCCAGGTGTCCTTTTGGCTTAACAGAGAATCCGTCCCCGCCAGGACTGTGTTCGGTGAGTGCAACTTTTGAATTAAATATCAATTCCCTAAGGAAAAAAAGAGACCTTAATTTCCAAAATGAGGCTCAGTAACACTCATCCCTGCAGTGGCTTTAACATTCATCTTCTCATATGGAGTTGCTCATAGGTAATTTATCTGACCGATCTTCAGCAAATACAGCTAGAATGTAGAATGTTCATTTACAATTACCCTCCATGACGTTGCCTTTTTTTGCCAATTCTACCAACCCAATTCTCGTAATCCCAAGTACTGATCATAATGTTTAACAGCCTAGAATTCAGTAAGACTCGATATACCTGATAGAATGAGACATCTTAGTACGGCGGCAAATATGCTGGGTATGAATGAGTGCAATAAGTATCTAAGCCAAATGTTAAACAGGATGTGCTGAGGCGTATAGGTAGCAGAAAGAGAAATTACAGGGAGTAAATCACACTGTATAGCTGCTAATGCAGTTTTTTTTAAATAGTTAAAAAAAAAAAAAAAAGTTTGGCTCCGGTAAGAGATTTCAAAGGTGGGAGGTAGCAGAGGGTTCTAGCTGTTCAGCTGGATGTGGATGAAACTTGACAGATTCGTCCCTGAGTGGGTTTTCAGAGCTGACTGGAAGTTTCCTCGCCGCTTAATTAAGTCGATACCTAATATGCACTGTTCAGAGTACAAAAATTTATAGTAAGCAGAGTATAAAAAGGAAGTTACAGATTCTGCATGGAATTTAAATTTAATCTTGAAATGAAAACAAATGCGAGCAGTGTTACACAATGGACGTGTTAGGAGGGGGGTCGTTGTCTTCATGATTTAGTCTGTCATTGTACAGTGATGCTTACTGGTCATTGTGAAATGAGATGAGGTTATATTTACCTGCATTGTGTCGTTTTGCTATGTGCCCTGTGTGCAGCATCACTCACTCTATATCAGCCTCAGCTCGATGCCTCTCCTTGTTCCTCCTCTGATTCAGTTCACAGTGCGTTTATAGGTCTGTGTGGCCGTCCTTTGATGTATCTGCTGATTGAGTCAGCAGGCATTGAGGTGCACAGCCGCCTGGCACAGACTCCTGGCTTTGCCTGGCAGAACGTCGGGGAATATTCGGCAGCCATAAATTTCGGGGATAAACGGGTAGGTAGTGTGGAGCTAGCATGGAAAGCGAGGCCCAGTCCTGAATGCAGAAACTGTGGGGTGACAGAAGGCGTCGGTGACTAATTCCAGTGTTGGTTTCCGTGTTGGTGATCGGTAAATGTTATTCAGGATTTTCGGCCCAGCAGTTAAATCTGCACAGTTATCTCACCTGGGTGTTCATCTGTTCTCCTGTGCTTCACATTGTTTATGGAGGTAAACTTGGTGCAAAACACTTGGTGTCAGGGCAGATCTGAAGGATTTATGTGTGTGGTGTTTAGGTTAACAGATACACTGGGGGAGCTACAAGCCATTTGACTTATCAAACTGTCGAAGCGTTATAGATTGAATCCAGCACATCAATTTAATGTGTGTGTCTGTATGTGTGTGTGTGTGTGTGGGGGGGGGGAAAACATTTTTCAGATCTCCATTTGGATAACCTGAATTTTATTAAAAATCTGTGTGGTGTATAGGTGTATAATGTAATCAAAAAAGGAAAAATGTGAAAAAAGGTAAAATGCTAAAAGCTTTGGGCTGGGTGGGGGTTTCGGTTGTCATGGTTGGTATTAGGGCTTTTAATGGAAGGTCCCCATTTAGATATGTGTGTGTGTGTGTGTGTGTGTGTGTGAGACAGAGAGAGAGACCTATGTGTGATATACACAATATCCATGTATATAGAGTGCGTTCATATCAGGTAGAAGTTTAAACACACTGCCTTTGTTAACCTTCTTTACAACAAATAATATTGCCAAAAAGTGTCATCAGATGAGACTTAACCTCATGCAGTCTTCTATAAATATGACCGAATTACATTGTTTGTACAGCACTAATTCATCATTCTTCTAATTCATGCCCTGATAACGACGGCGTGACACTAGCTGGCGTATGGAGGGTGCCGGAATGCAGCAGCGTCTCTGCCGTGTGTTAATGAAACGCAGTGCAGAACCTCTGACAGCTCATTGCTGATAGTGGCAGGCTGGCCAATAAAACTAATTACATTTAATTAACTTAAAGCAAATTGGATTTCATTTAAGAGTTTGATCAAAGATGCATCAAGGTACAACAGCATTAACAGACGATACTGTGGTGCGGGCCACGAGAAGAGGAGGGTCATGCGCAGCCGTGTTTTTGGTCGGAAGGCGGCGCAAAATCCAGAGGCGGCAACTGGGACACAGGTGTTTTGATTAGATGGTGGTGGCAGATCCCAGTTACTGCTTCTTAATGGTTTTTAAAAGACGACCCTGGTCTGAAACTGCCTGAGCTAATTACATCTCTGACCTCAATTAGCTACTTTTGGTTTCATGTATTGTTACATGTAGATCCCAATAAAATATGAAACCTTGAATTAATACTGCATAATTTTAATTTCTAAATGATTATATATATAAGACATACAACAAGTATAATGTGAAGAGGTGGTTCAGGATCAGTCATGGATTGAGTTGTCAATCCAGTGAAATTTTAATTGAAAGGAGCCAATTTTATTTGTATACTGTATGATTAATTGTATTTGCTGTTTACCTGGGGAGTCACCATCGTCAGGAAGAGCCACTTTATGGATGTGTTTTGCGTTTGTGGGATATATCACCCCCCCCCCCCCCCCCCACTGCATCTGATCAGAGAAGCCATGTGGTTGTGATGTGAGGATGTTCAGTGGACACTTCCAGCTGACGTGGCACCCGAGAGGCCCCTGGCGGAACGTCACCACGGACGAACGGACGGCCAGCAGTGTCTCATGGCGCGTGTGGGCAGCCAAGAGCGTGTTAGGGTGTTTCAGGAGCGTGGGCATTCGCCCCCCGAGTGCTCGACTCTCGCACAATATCCCCCTAATCACTGCCGGCACTATTACCGGCATTCGAAATTCCTCTGTCACAGCAAGGAGGCAGAGGTGCCTGTGGCCCAGGGCAGCGTGCAAAACCACGCAGACAGAGACGTGCCGACACAGCGAGTGCCGCTAAAGTCAGTCTGCACAGGGAGACAGGAGTCAGCGGCGTCATTTATATTTGCACTGTGTTCTTCTCTCGGGGTCTGATTAGTGTAGTTCATTTATAGAGGAGCAGTGGATGTAACTAGCGATGGTACAGTAGCACTTACTGTAACAGCTTAGAAAGCTGCGGTGTGTGGGATTGCAGGGGCTGTAGCCAGTGTCGAGTTTAACGCAGCCAGTGTGCAGGAGGAAGTGTGTTAAACTCAGGCATAACCGGCGACGTTCACCGCTCCTCCTACTCTGGCTTTTCCCATCACCAGTTATATATATAAAAAAAATGATTGTAGCATTTGTAATGGAGGAAGATTGTCAACATGGGTGCTAACTTATAAAAGTGCCCTTCTACCTGCAACATCAGAGTATTCCAATTGAATGTTACTCTTCGTAAACACTGGAATACAATTCTTAAACTTTAATCCTTTTATACGCACACTGGTGATTATTGCAGTTATTTTAACATACTGCGATGTCACTGACAGATAGGGCTGGGCTGTGTGCAGTAGTGGGCACAGCTAAACGAAAAGTACATTACAGTAAAGTAGGCCTACTTTTAAACGAGGGTACCTTAAATCCAAGAAGTTATCCAGCTAAGCAAGAAACCCAGCTTCATGATACAGGTGGTATCCTGGCCCCAGTTCTCTGCTTAGTTCAAGGTACCCCAGTTTAAATGGATTTTATCTTCATTCGCTAACAATTAACCCAGACTATCTTAAATCCAATAAGTTATTGGCCAATCACATTGTGTGTTTACATATGGTATACTCAGCCAACAACATGCCAGATAGACTGTGTCAGACACGCTCACAATAGACAGGAACAAATGTGTATGATTTTAGGGGTTACAAACATTTTTGACTGTTAATCTTTATTCACTTTACCTGCAAAAAATGTTAGCGGATTTATAGTTAGTGGAACTAAATAATTAAACTAAACAATTATCAGAAGCTAATTGGTCTGCTAACGACTAATATCGACATTGCAAGTTATGTACATGCAATTCTCACATCACAAGTACTGCAGTAGTAAGCAGGGCAGAGATCAGGGTTTTTCATAGCCTTACAGTGCACAGACATTATATAGTGGTGTATGGTGTATTCATAATGTTCATAAGCTATTCATAATTGATAAGGTATATTCATAATGTTCTTTATCAATACAGTCCTGGTATTTAGAAACCTTGGTCATGGAATTCAATGAGCACTTTTAGGGGTTTAGTTTCGCTAAAACATTTATATTCTGTCAAATTTTAGCAAGCTTTGCAATTGTAATGATGAAAAATGTAAAAATGAGTCTAACATATACTACCTCTATTTTTTCATGAGCTGAGCATGCTCTTTCTGAGCCAGTCATAATAATATTGCAATATTATCACAAAAAACATATCACCGTATTTGAAAGTGTTCCACTGCCATGCGGTTGTGCAGCCAGGTAAAATCGCATATTTGATGCAACGCAAGAATCATGAAGTTAACAACGGCGCATCGAGCAAAAGGGCAACTAACATGTTGCTGTCGTATTGCACAATGATTTTCTTTATTTTTGTTAATTTTAATGTTATTTTTTAATAGAATAGAATTGTTGCTTATTTTTAATTTTCCATTTTTATGCTGATATTTTGGAATTGTGTCAGTTACTCGAGTAATGCCGGATATGAGCCCTTCTACCGCATTATTAGGATTATTACGTGGGGGGGGGTGGCTCCCGCCTTTTGGCCCATGATGGGCTGGCATCCTGATCAGGGCGTGGTGATTTCTGATAGCGCTGTGTTCCATTTGGGCAGCTCACCTTCTCATGCCCCCCCCCAGGAGTGACCACGGTGCTGACGATGACGACTCTCAGCATCAGTGCCAGGAACTCCCTCCCCAAGGTGGCTTATGCCACCGCCATGGACTGGTTCATCGCCGTCTGCTACGCCTTCGTCTTCTCCGCCCTCATCGAATTTGCCACCGTCAACTATTTCACCAAGAGGAGCTACGCCTGGGACGGCAAAAGCGTGGTTCCCGAAAA
>JABFEB020000002.1:5991682-6012943 GCA_019775895.2 Stomatorhinus ivindoensis | reverse complement strand
CCCCCCCCCCCCCCCCCCCCCCCCCCCCAAATCCGGGCTGATTTGGTCCCTCCCTGATTTGAAACCAAACCTAATCCCTTGGACATGCCCCTGGGGGCTGTCATTTAACACCATGATCATCCTGCTCCCAGCATGGAACACCACAAAACCTGCCTCCCCCTCCCCCCGGGTCTCTCTGGTGAGGCGTGCACAGCAGCCCACCCAAGGCAGCTCCAAAATACTGTACGAAATGCACCCTCTCCGCAGCACCATCTGCACAGCACCTTCTGCACAGCACCATCTGCACAGCACCCTCTGCACAGCACCGTCTGCACAGCACCTTCTCCACAGCACCGTCTGCACAGCACCCTCTCCAAAGCACCCCCTGCACAGCACCTTCTGCACAGCACCCTCTGCACAGCACCTTCTGCACAGCACCCTCTGCACAGCACCTTCTGCATAGCACCCTCTGCACAGCACGCTCTCCACAGCACCTTCTCCACAGCACCCTCTGCACAGCACCTTCTGCACAGCACCGTCTGCACAGCACCCTCTCCAAAGCACCCCCTGCACAGCACCTTCTGCACAGCACCCTCTCCACAGCACCTTCTCCACAGCAACCTCTGCACAGCACCTTCTGCACAGCACCCTCTGCACAGCACCTTCTGCACAGCACCGTCTGCACAGCACCTTCTGCATAGCACCCTCTGCACAGCACGCTCTCCACAGCACCTTCTCCACAGCACCCTCTGCACAGCACCTTCTGCACAGCACCGTCTGCACAGCACCCTCTCCAAAGCACCCCCTGCACAGCACCTTCTCCACAGCACCCTCTGCACAGCACCTTCTGCACAGCACCCTCTGCACAGCACCTTCTGCACAGCACCGTCTGCACAGCACCCTCTGCACAGCACCTGCATGGCAGTGGGCACATTCTCTAGGCTTGGCTCCAGACGTTATTTTCATCCTCTTCCCAAAAATTAATTTGCCTCCTATTGGGCCATTCAGTGTCCAGCTACAGGGCACTACAGGCCACAGGTGTCGACACACCACTGAGCGTAACCCACAGCCTGCTCTGCTGAAAGGCACTTCTTCCAAACAGGAGTCCCAGCCACATGACCTGCTGACTGCAGCCAGCAGCTCCCCTGCAATGCCACCCCAGCTGGCCAATCACACCGCCGGCTTGCCAGGACCCCGCAGGCTGCCGGTCACCAGCAGAGAGACCTGCCCCGCCTCCCACGATGGTGCCAATCAGGGCTGAAGGGGGCTATGAAAGCAAATGAAGGCATGGAAGGTGGATTACAGGAAGCGAGGAAATGTGGCCAAACACAGGAGGAAACACGAAATGCTTGGTTTTATATTCAATTTTACGTTATTATTGTCATCTAATATTGAATGTTAATTTCACTCTATTTCTTCTTTATTCTATGCATACAAGCTATCAAATAAAATTTAGAATATAATCTAATTTAAGTATGACTTGGAACATAACACAGGCAATGTTGCGTCGCTTAGCAACAGACTGGAGGCTGTTATGATGGTGTCACTAAAACTGGCAAAACAAGCTTCCCGCCCACTCTAAGGTTGCAGCCAGGTTGTACATTGAAACCAGCCTGTTTAACTTACTCTTAACCCACAACCTAGTGAAGCCAATGGCTGTGATCTCAGCACACCTTATAGTCTGTATGTGGGGCAGTAAGCGTGGTCTCTCTGATGACCGGCGAATTTTACTGATACTAATGTTATGCCACATATTCCATATATTTTAATGATATTTATAATCAGACGTGGGTTGTAGCGCATTACATTTACTCCATTACATTTACTCAAGTGACTTTTTTGACTACAGAGAGCCACCTGCTGGTTAAGTTCAGCAGTCACATCAGTAACACATGGTGACAAATTTTCAGCCCTACACAGGCATCTACACATACATACAGTATTTTATCGCACGCACATAAAAATACGTTGTATTTTTATTGACAAACAGGTTTACAGTCATACAGTTGCCTCGTGCTGATTTGACCTCTTGCTTATGATTGGTTAGCGATTCCAATTTTAGAAACTTGTTATTAAGCTTGTAAGTTATGTAACGTATTTTAGACGAATACTTTTACATGTATTTGAGTAATAATATTTCATCGCAACAGTACTTCCATGGTAATAACATAACTGCCAATGCCATACTAGCAAGGTTTCGCAGTTACCCTACGATTGTTGTATTTTCTGAATTTTGGTTATACGCCTCGAAGACTATACTTTTGGGTGTAGTTACAGGCATATTGGAATCAGCGAAGGAGGGTGAGGTTCATTTCCTGTCTGATTTTTTCGCTATTGGTTCCCTTTTGATGACGTCTTATTTCAGCGCCCACGTGTTATGAAATGCCCGAAAGCAGGGGCAGGTATCAGTATGATATTGAGGTATTTGTACAGCATATCTGTTTTAACCCAGTAAACAAATAAGTCTCGGAGTGATATATACATTTGAGAACGTCGTTAAATTAGCAGCTCGTTGCCAACTGCAGTCAGTTATGTCTGTGCATTTCGAGGAAAGGAGCGGCGTCGTGCCGTGTAAGACTCTGTTCGGGTCTTGGTATCAGACTATGGAGGAAGTTTTTATAGAGGTAAACGTACCTCCGGGAACATCGGCCAAAGACATCAAGTGTAATCTCGGAAGCAGCCAGATCGAGCTGAGTGCGAAAGGAAAGGAGATCATTAAGGTAGGAGTGAAGTCCGTTTTAGCATATCACCGCTCTGCTCTTCCGATCTGTCATGATGTGAGCAGTCAGGCCCCTCGGCTTTTTGCTGTCTCGCTGAGGACCATGCAGTGATGGGAGGCGCGTGGGTCTTGCTGCTTTAGTGACCCATGCTGTGTGCGCGCTGGTGCTCTGGCTTGCTCGTCGTTTCTGGTGATGGCGATAGGACAGGAATGATACTGCATTTTGTTATAAGAAAAAGTTGTGATGTCCCCTCGTAAGCTACGTAATCGACCTTTCAGAAAAAACAATCACTGGACTCTGTGTATTTGCACTGACTGCTCTTTTTACGTAATATATATCTCCAGTTTGCACCTTGTTATACATCCTAGCAGTCACTCACGCTGTACTTTATGCCTCCGACAAGCTCATGTATATTTTGCAAGGAACCATAATTGACATTTTTATATTTTATTTATACATTGTATATTTTATTTGTACCTGGTTAGATGCTAGGAGCGTGTCATTGGCTCTGTACCTGCACTCAGGACAATGACAATAAAGTTTAATCTAATATAATTTGATTTCCAGGGAAAGCTGTTTGGTACCACTGTGTCAGATGAGGCAACGTGGACTCTAGGTGAGACTGTTATTTTTGAAAACCAGCAGCTGATGAAGAAAGACTGCTCAATGTTATCAGTAACCTTGGATACGTATTTTGAATTTTAAAGCTTTTTGAGGGTGCTTTTTGCAGATTAATATATTTTTACAAAAAACTGCTGTAATTATAGTTGATTTTTGTCCAACAAAGCACCCACTTGGGCAGCAAATAAAAACGCTCATGTTTTGCTTTTTGGCGTGTAAATGGTGAGTAATTTACCAAAATATGCAGCTCAGGTTTACTGTCATCTAGACTCCTTTGTTTGGCACTTGTACATAGAGGGTGTAAGTTAGAAAATGATAGAGGGCCTATTTGAAAATACTTTTAAAGATTTTTTTCTTTTAAAAGTAAAGTGATATTAGATAAGCCTGCAGATGTGGTCATGAGTAATACTTAGTAATACTTCGTAATGCTAAGAGTCTGTGAGCTTCAGAATATTACTCAATCCTCACAGGCCACAAATCAAACTTCTTGCCAGGATGGTGAAAACTCTATGTATGTAATAAACTTTGTTACTCATTGATAAAAAAAACTTGGCATTGTGACATCTGGGACATAACATGTGTTCCATATTCAAGTATATTAACATGAGAGCGTTACGGTAACATGGATCATGCACTTGGTGGATGACTGCAGCTAACCCTCATGCTGTCTGTCCAACCAGAGGATGGCAAGCTAATTCGCATCATTCTAATGAAGACGAACCGGGAGGCAGGAAATTGCTGGCTGTCGCTCTTGGAGGGCCAGTATTGTGCCGACCCGTGGGTCCAGGACCAGATGCAGAGGAAACTAACTCTGGAGAGGTTCCAGAGAGAGGTATAAAGGCAGAAATTGTACCCTTGGTTGAGCATGTTTATCTATCCCTGTGGATCATAGGTCGGAATGAGAGGTGTTTGCATGACACCCCTGGGAGTGACGGGCAACAAAACATGGCAGGCTGGGGGCTGCTGTCGCTGCCGTCAGCTGGTTTCAGGACCAGGGTGTGGGAGTCATGGTTTGTCATTTTTTTGTAGTGACTTACTACTGTGCCTTTACAGAATCCTGGATTTGACTTCAGTGGTGCAGAAATTTCAGGAAATTTTGCTGGTGGTGGACCAGATTTTTCAAACTTGAAATGAGACATTTAAGGGTGAACCCCCCCCCCCCCATGATTGATAAAAGATGAAAACCGCAGACTTCCATTACTTCCCTCACCAGTGGAGGACCTCGCAGTGTGAAATTTGGTTGGACGAGTTCTCTGGAGCACGGCACGAGAGGGGGGTCAATGTTGGTTCAGTTCTGGGAACTGGCAAAGCGTTGTGACACCGACATAATAAAGACTGCTTGTGATTAAATAGGTTTACCGTCTGATCTGATGAGTTTCATTGTGAAAAATTAAGTGAAGCATGGTTGTGCATATAGCCATAAGCATATAACCAGTTTTCACAACAGCAAAGGATGGATGAGACCAGTAAGTGCATTTCAATAATGTTTTATTGAAAGGTATAAACGTCACGTTCTGGCTCTCTGGAACATCACGCGTAGTTTACCTGGGTGTGTTCACATGCATTATGAAGTACTACTGGCATCCTTTAGTTTGGCTGGGTGAAATATTTCTGCATTTGGGGAAAATTCACATCCAGATAATGTTCAACCTATAGTCAGTTAAGGAGAACCCAATTGAAATTCAGAGACACGTCAATAAAGTGCAGTCAAAATGTCCGAAAAGACACATATTGACAACCAACTGTAGCTCTTAATTTCACTTCATTTCACAAGTTCAGGAAACATTTCCTGGAAACTGGAGATAACTCAGTATGTTTGTGCAGCCGGCATGTTTAAAAAAAAAAAAAAAAAAAAAACACCTTGGGTAAGAGTGTGCACTAGGATAGTTCACTACCTAGGGTGGAAGTTAAGGGTTTTGGGCCCGATTTCTTGGTTCCATGTTGTATATCACAAAACCCTTCTCCCTCCTCTTCCACATGGTGGACTGAGGACCTAGGTGGTACAATACTTCACTGCTCAGAACAAATCACCAGTGCCAAGATCTAGAGGATCACGACACCGATTCAACTGAGAACATACAAATGCAAGCATTAATCCGAGGTGGGTCTAAAGAAATAAAATAAATTACTAGCTGAGAGCATCTTGGAGGTGCTGGGATGGGATGGGACACAGCGGGTACGGATGGGTGACCTGCCCGTGGGTCTCACACCATGGATTCCATGGAAACTGCAATGGAAATGCTATGGGGAAATGGCACTATCCACTCTGGGCTGGGATGTGTCCAGGAGGGACTCTTCAGGACAGGAGCCTAAACAGAATCAGTAATCAGACCATCTATTAGATAAGAGAACATTACGCGCAGAGGCAGCGTTTAATTCGATATGGATTCTGATGAGCCTGTCGGCACGCCAGATTACCTAACAGGAAGCTTCTGGGATGGTTGGGAGATGGGCGATCTTGTAATAGCTGTGCTTCAGTTGCCTTGCAGTTCTGCCTGAAATGATCCATCGCAGCTTCTGGCTGTTGGGAGTAAAGCGCTTGCTGGAGGAATACTCGGTCAGGCACTTGGCAACCAGCTCCCTCACACACACCAGGTCTCCATCTTTAATCTGAAGGAAAGAAATTTGTGACCATTAGTGAAATTTTAAATGTCAAATCGCTGTTGACGGTCAACATGAAATACAGCGCAAATACTTAATATTTAGCTAAGCTTAAGAACCTACGTTCGGGTCAAACCAGGAGATCTTCACACAGGTGACAGTGTAAACACATCTATCTCATAGCCTTCCGGAACCTTGAGTACAGACGTCTGCCGGCACTTACACTGGAATGCTGCTGTAGGCACTGCAGGTCGCCAGCTGTGCTGTGTAGGCCTTGTTCCTGCACTTCCAGAAGCAGCGTAGCCAGCGCTAGCAGAGAGGGCTGCGGGGACATTTCAGCTCATGAATCACAGTAATGATGTAAAGGTGAAGGTATCCACCCACGAAGCCTTAGCTTTGGAGCATTCGCATGACTGTCACCACCAGCCTATGGTACGTCACTGGACGTAAAGAAGCTGTAAATATGAAGTATTCAAGGCGTACATTCCTAATGTGTCAGCACGACCCAATGCGTACTAGTGTAGTATGAATTCTGGTGTGAATGCTCTGTACTGACAGTATTACTGCTGTCAAATGATGACAGTTGATGCAAGGAATAGCAGCTGCCGTACGGGACAGAGCGTGCCGTACGGGACAGAGCGTACCACACAGCAAGGCCACCCTGAAGCCACCCAGCACCCCCCCCCCCCCCCCAAGAATACACCATCTCACCTTCACTTTTGAGAAGATGAAGGAACAGTGACAAGCTTTCAGTTGTGCCTCCAGCCTTTCGATGTTTAAAGCTTTTCTCCTAAAGAAAGGAATCGTTGTTTTGTAAATATTAAAATACCATAACGGAGTACACAGCTGACACAGTGCTAGTAAAAGTCCAAACCACAGCGTCCCAGTATTTATGTCATCCTTACATCTCCATGTCCAGATCCTCCAAGATGTATAAGTGATAGAGCCTCAGGAAGCTCATGGCAGTAGGCGCTTTAACTCTCCAGCAGAGCTTCTCCAGGATTATCTTCTCCATCCGCATCATGTCGGAGACTGTGAAGCGGTTCTGGCTGATCCGGATCAGGTCGTGAGCCGGCGGAACATTCCGCTCTTCCTCTGTGGACTTCACGGCAATATAGAAACAGCAGAGTCCAACACAGGACAGGTGTTTCGGCTGGATCTGGGGGGAAAAAAGGTATGATAATTATAATAAAACCATTAAAAACTTACAGCTTCCCACAACCTACCCTGCACTTGGGCAGCGTCAGGCACAGTGGGGTCAGAGGGGGAAACTGCACTCAGATATAAATAGACTCTTCTAGGGTGTCACACACTACCTTCATCAGAGCAAGGAATCGATCCAGTAGGTTGACAGCAAGGGAGAAGGTCTCTGTGATGAAGCCAAAGAAGCGGGTGAGGGAGAGCAGGTCCTTGACCTCAAAGTCGCGCAGCCTGGAGGTCATCCTCAATCCGCTGTCATGCGCCACCTCTAGGACCCTCAGGCCAGACAGCTTGGGCTGATAGCGGCTCTCCTGCTCCAGGAGGACCTTAAGCTGCATAGCAAGGGGCACGCCATCTTGTCCTTTCACAGTATCGATCATCTGCAATGCAAAAACCACGACAATCAAAGAAGACCATTAACATACCGCTCCAGATTTCTGACACTGAGTAGGATCCACAAGCCCCATTTGTAAAAGGAGACGGGTGTGGTACATGTGGAAGTTTCGTTTACAGTCTGGAGTAACGATCATAAAGCGAGCAATAAGGGCAACGGTGAATTCTTCCAGCGCGACAACGCCAAGCGCGGCTCAGGCGAGCGGCTGGAAGTGCGCCGCCTCCGGAGAAAGGCGACATCTGCGGCACAGGCCGGGAACAAGCAGGGGTGCTATGCCTGGGCATGTCCGCGGCTCGGGGAGCCCAGCGCCACTCATACTCACAACTAAAAGAAGCCGATTTTAAATATCATTCATATATATACACAGATCGCATGAATTACTCTTTAATTCTTTAATGTACTTATACAGTGGCGGTTGTTTTAAGGCGTAAAATGCATACGTACGCGTCCATTTCTATAAGGAAAGCATTTTCAACACATCAATATATTACTACTACTACTACTACTACTACTAATAATAATAATAATAATAAAGTTCACAATTAAAATACTTACCTTTGTTGGGGGAAAACTGCGATGAAAATGGTGAATTAGCCAAATCCTATAAATTATAGATAGTGACTGACTTGGTAGAAGTTATTTAATTTATAAATAAGTAAACATGAAATTTAAAAAGTAATACAATTTGTGCTCTCTTCGACTTCTCAGCAGTCCCTCCGCCCTACCCCTGCACACCCCTTACCCTTGGCGTACAGAACTTCCAGCGCAGACGAGTGACTATAAGTAGCATCAGAAACTTTGCCCAGCCTGAGAAAGATGTCATTGGTTACTGATGAAACACGCCCCCTATTCCTGGACGATCCTTGGTTCATAAAACTATCAATCATCAGCTAAGCGCCACCCCTCGAACCGGACTGTGCGAGAGCGTGGCCTATCACGTGCGCAGACCCAAAGCGGACGGAGGTGGCGCAAAGTTGTGGGGTGTCGTAATTATTAAAGCCCGTCAGGTTTTTTGGCGAGTACGCCTTTAGTTTTCTAAGCGTCTTTTGTCAAAACCATCTCACAATTGACTTGTAACTGTTGTTTCACCAAATATAATACATGTCGTTCACACGTTATATTCTGGCCGCACTAATACCTGCATGTGCATCGGATGTTTGTCTGTTAATGTTAGGGGCTAAGTTAGCATTCTAGGGCACAAACTTTCGCCGTCTATTTATTTTAAATCTCAGTATATCTTTTAAAAATGTAGAGCAACTACATTCTGTTTTGATTTTCAGACCATAACACAGATGGAGGCATAAAGGGATCACAACAGTGCCATCGTTTTGGTAGCTATTGCGTTACTTTTTAGACTACCAGTGCAAAGAACAAAGTGTGTAAATAAATAAAACAGGACGAATGATTTAGCAAATACACTGTTTGAATTGATGTAGATATTCTAGAATTCATTTAGTGGCTGGTCTCTACTTATTCAACATATACACTCTTGGGGGAAATGAGGCTGATGTTGACTACTTATTTTGCAGCGCCTTATTCGGATTTTCCGGTCCACCTTAAATGCTTCGCAGTCCAATGCAATGACGCGATTATACCTGTAGGGGGACCGTCTTAATACCATAAACCTCTCCGTACCAGGGAAATATAAACTTCTCAGTTCGCGGCAGGTACCCAATTATATCCTATTGAGACCCGAGGAAAAAAGTGTCCTTCAAGTTTAGGTTATTTGACTTTGGGGGAAATAAGACATCTTACAATTTAGATTTAAAAATATATATTTTTATTTTTAATTTCACAGCATGTCCTCTTCAGTGTGCAACAGGAATAAATATGTTTCCTTACATGAGTGAAAAGATAGATGCAAAAATAAAATGTCCAGTACAATGGACATAAATGAATGTGTGGGGTCTCAGGAGGATGTAGAAAAGGTGACATTGTACTGGCCCAGACTGATTTACTGCTCTAAAAATCAGATGGAAACAAGGAATGTCATACTATAGCGCACAAAGGTGTGAATGAGAAGCCAGGTTTCCAGATTGTATTTGAGTATTAAATTATTGTACCATATATTTTTATAACATTACTATTTAAGACAGTGAAGTTAACTAAACTTTGCAGCAGATCACTTACATTACTCTAACAGGTTATATTACAACTTAAAAATATACTTAAAATGCAAGTTTCTGAAATGCTGCTTAATTCCAGCAATGTGAGTAGTTCTAATTCGTCACATCCACTCCCTATACACAGAGGAAAATATTTGGGTCATTTTTTTCAACTTATACAATTAAATTATAAGAAATAATTTTCCATCAAACTAAATTGTATAAATACAAATAATAATAATTTAATATGCATATTGAGATTCACAAAATTTAAATTGTTCAAGCACTAAAGTTAACAATTTGATTCAAATAAATCTTAATAAACCTAGCTGTCTTCACAATTGAAGCTTACACATTTCATTAATTTGTGATTTATGAAGATAGCTTGTTTAAGTCTCGTTCACACATCTGTGCGCTATAGTATGACATCCCTTGTTTCCATCTGATTTTTAAAGCAGTAAATCAGTCTGGGCCAGATATCTTAGCTATATAGTTGAGTTCCTGCCGCGAACTGAGAAGTTTATATTTCCCTGGTACGGAGAGGTTTATGGTATTAAGACGGTCCCCCTACAGGTACAAACGCGTCATTGCATTGGGTTGCGAAGCATTTAAGGTGGACCGGAAAATCCGAATAAGGAGCTGCGAATAAAGAAGCCAACTTCAGCCTCGTTGTCAAAAAGTGGGCCAAACCCAAATTACACACCATTACGCTTAGGCTCATTTTTGACCAGAAGCGCACATTAACATTTGCTTCGTGCGCGTTAAATGCAGCTTAATGTACGGAGCTTTGCCTGCAGACGTGAAACGGCTTTGGCGTCGCCTCTTTGTGTCGGCTGAGGAGGAGCCGGGTCCTTTAAAGGCGTAGGAGGGGCGGGTTCCTTTAAAGGTGAGTCTGCCGGATCCCCGCGGCTTCTTCGTCTGTCCCCGGACTGTTGTTGCTCGCTTTTCTTATATTTGTTGTTTTTTTTCGCAATTTATTGATGCAAGCTTTTGTTCAAATGACTGGCGTTTTATTACACCATGATTTTTCTTTTTGAACGTTTCGCAAAAAGATATTCAACGACCTTTTTTATTAAGACATCGACAAAGAGTGGACTTTGCTAGTATGAGCTTGTTATTAATAGCTGGTAATATCTAAATGGGCGAATGAAGATATAAAAAAATGCTGACTGCGTTTTGAGTTTCATCCCTCTTTTTTAATACGGAGTGGTAAGGCTAGCCTTTCTGTATTTTACAGCTGCAAACGCTTTCTTAAATAGACCAACACAAATCCCATCCTGTAGCCTCCGGTGCTTGTAGGTAAATGGGTAAATCGCGTTTCTTTAAGTATAAATCGACGGCACATGATCACATATAACTACTATTCGGGGATCAATTGCTACAGTATTTAGTAATAAGATTAAAGTTAGTTTTATTTCTCCTCTGGCAGAACTAGCCACCAAAAAGCGATTAACTCTCGTTGTTGTACTATTACTTATTTAGCTGATGCAATTTGTCAATATCCTTACGCCAGGAGAATTGGATTGACTGGATAGAATGTGATGGGTTTTAAATTTTGTTGTAAACAAACTTCGGCGAAGTGTAATTTCAAAACACACCCACAGAGCCCGTTCGTGTGAAGTCGATATACGAAATAAGCAATTTCCTATTACATATAGTGTAGGGCATTATATTTAACTAGTTGAGTACAAGAGTGTATTTAATTGACTTAGCTTTTGCTTCACTGAACTTTGATGCAGCGCGATTAAAGGGGAAATTTTACTGAAAAGCGAAACGTTCGAAAAATAAAACGCATGCTTCTGAGAATCGACTTTTCCCGTTTGCATTGGCCGTTATTACAGGCTCGGCGTGACACTGTGGCTGATCTGTGGCCCTTTGGTCCCCCGGCAGGTGTCCATGTCCCGCTGCCCTGCCGGCGGCCGGGGGCCCCTGCGCGTGCTGGGGGCCGCCATCGCCCGGGAGGCGCGCCTCTGGAAAGCGCCCGTCTTCAGAAACGGCAGAATTCAAGTAAATGCCTCTGAACAGTCCCGGTGAAATGCCGTGTGCTTCACCATCGTGGTCGCTTCTCCTTACTTTCCATTCTTCTGTCGTTTTAACCAGGGTACGGACATATCGGCATTTCAGCAGGAGGACGCTATTTCATGGCTTGGGAACCTTTGTCGGTTACTAAAGTTTTGCCCTGAAACATTTGCTCTCGCTGTAAGCATTTTGAACAGACTGTTGGCATCAGTCAAGGTAACAGGACTTAATATTCACGTTCTGGCGCATGCGGTTTACTGATCTCCCGGAATTCATTCAGTATTACTGTATACGTTTATTTTGCAGGCACACCCAAAATATCTCCGCTGCATTGCCATCACTTCTCTGATTCTTGCTGCAAAAGTTAACGAGGAAGACGAGGTAATCACGTTATCTCTGATTTTGCTTGCCCAAGCGTACATTAATAGTTTTGCATGGTATCGAGTGAGTCATTTTTCTGTTTTGTTTTATGAAATTGAACAGCGATAAATAACATTGGCGCTAAATTGTTAGTCAGCCTAATTGAAAACAATGCAAACATTTATCACAGTACAAGGTGCAGAGCAAATGGTCATTTATTGGATTTTCTTTCTTTTTTTTGTAACAGGTGATTGTGTCTGTGAAGGAGCTTGTGTCACAGAGTGCCTTTCGCTTTTCGGCAGCTGAGATTTTTCGAATGGAGCGGATCATTTTAGATAAGCTCCATTGGGACCTTTACACATCCACGGCCCTCGACTTCATCCATATCGTAAGAATTTACTGCAGACACTCAGCTTCACCTTCAGAGCCATCGGTCCCTTTAGCTTAGCATCTTTCGCCGAGTTTGACACCTCAACAGGAAGTTTAACGGCCCCACACAACCATTCTGAGCTCCGTGACTGGTGGTGAAATTGGCCCATGAGGACTACAAGGGTTGAGCACTGTGCTTGGAACGTTAAGGCACTTAATGGCTACAGCAGAGTGTAACCCTAACACATGGGCAGGAACACTCGTTTGTCTGTTTCCTTACAGAACACTTAAAATACGCATAATCTTTCCTGATAAACTTTATACATATTCTGTATATATTCAGTGACGATCCTACAACCATTTATAACTGGTACTCAAACACAGATTCACAGGACATTCCAGCATCTACTAAACCACTTTTCACAGCATTTAACAGCTCGGGCCTTTGTGAAATACTGAAATTACAGAAATATTCCTGGGTGTCGGGTCACATTTTGCAAAGATGTTTCAGCGGCACTGCAACTGCAGCATCCAGTGGAATGTTTGTTTGCAGAAATCCCATCTGTTCGTTTCAGATCGCAAAACTAATTCTAATTCCTCATGATCCTAAGTGTGGAGCAGCTGTAAGTGCTACTCGAATATGTATTTATGAATATGCAGTAACTTCACACACAACCTCTCACTTGTTTTTGTTGTCATCTTTCCAAGTGGTTAATATCATACCCATATCACCGTTACCCAACCCTGATTTGTTTATAAATTCAGTTTCCAGAAACCGAACAAACGTCCCATGCTTCCACCCACTAACACGGCACTGACGTCTGTAAACAAAGTGACACCGAAGACGTCAAAAGATTAGAATGATTAGAAAATGTGAAACACGAGAACATTGTGAGTCAAGTGTAACAAGGGTCGGGTACCGAAGCTACCCGGAGCTCAAAAGAAATGAAAGGGGTTCTGTTCAGTTCGTACGACATTAAGATGAACGAGCAGAGCAGGTTGGCAGAAGAATGAGCATGTCACATGAGGATGGGGTCAGTGGAGATGTCCTCCAGCGTCCATGGCGAGCGGGTGGGGAAGCTGACCGGCTTTCTCTTTCCATTTTGACGCTTGCAGTTCCACGCTCTGGTGCTGTCCGGCCACCCGCATCTGCCCCAGCTGTGTGCTCAGAAGGACCCTTGCCCCCAGGTGGCGCTGTGGAGCAGGCAGGTGCAGCACTGTATGGCTTGCCACCAGCTGTCACAGTTTAAAGGCTCCACACTGGCCTTGGCGATCATTACCTTGGAGGCGGAGAGGCTTACTCTTGACTGGTTCTCTGTTTTTACAGATCTGCTAAAGAAAGCACAGGTAGGCGGGCGTCTTAAATGTCAGGGTTCTAACACGCCCCAGATCAGTGATTCTCAAGCCGGCCCTCGGGGAGCCCCGGGCAGTCCATGTTTTTGCTCCCTCGGGGAGCTGGGGGGGGGGGGGGGGGAGTAATAACATGGACTGTCTGTGGGTCCGAGGCTTGGGTTGAAAAATGCTTCTCTGGGTTCTTCACGTTAAAAGATGGTTATATGCAAGTGATGAGTGAACGGATGGAAGTGCCCCATTCTTATTCAAAATGCCCCCTTTTCTGGCCAAGGTCGACAGCACGGAGCTGATCCACTGCAGGGAAACGGTGGAGCCGCACCTCGCCCCACACCTCAGGCGCTCCCTCAAACCCAGTGTGGTGTACATCTTTGACCCCACCTCCATAACCTACTTTCAGAACGGCAGCTCGCAGATTTCCCATCCACTTGTGGCCGAGTCCACTTTGCTGGAAGTGGATGCCATGGAGGAAGAGGACGACTTCTGCGATGGGTTCGGGACCCTGTACAGTGAGGGGCTGGCACGAGGGGTGGGGGAGAGCTGCCCCCCCCTTCAGCCACCTGACTGCTAGTGAATCTGGGGAAGGGGGTTGGTGCAGCGCACTGTCAGCGATTCAAAACTGAGCCAGGCACTCACATGGGGGGCCTCATCTCTGCTTAATTGTTTAATCCTTCTAGGTGTTACTCTCTTCAGTTAAAATACTGTACATCCCATTCCTGTTTCTTCTAGACGGGAAAGTTGCACTAAAAAGTTTCTGGGCAAAAGCTTGTAATGCAAGTTTAATTTCTTAGAGGGGGGGCACTTCATTGATCCTGGAGGAGGAAACTAGGGTGATTTTTATGAATAATTTAGATCTTGCAAAAAATTTGAAACTTAAGTTGCCCAATGGTGCTGAGGGTTTTATTATCGTTTGAAATGTTTCTCTTCATAATGCTGTGGGAGACATGCGAAATGGTCTAAGAGTCAGGACAGTCTTTTGGTAACATTTAAGGGTGGCAATGGAACAGAATGTGAACGTCTTTGTAAATCTAAAACTATTTATACTTTGTAATAGTTTTCTTTTATTTAAGCAAGGGACCCAAAACTGCAGAGGCACTTTTTCTATTTTTTTTTCATACTGTGAAAGACGGTCGGCAAAACTCTGAGTAAAATTATTTGCTATATTTCATGTCTGTGTTTTTTTTTTTTTTTTTTTTTTTAGAAGCTTTAGCTTTAGCCATCATGGTATCTGACTGAACGTCTCACAGGTGACAGCTGGGGGGGGCAGTGATCATCCTGTTCCTTAGCAAAGTTTTTTATTCTATAATTTTTACTGTTATGAGTGATGCAAAAACCCAGATGCAAGCTAAGGGTTGTTTATTTTTAAAAACAAAGGCTTTATTGTTGGCAAGCAAATACAAATATGTACCATACGCAAACTATTCATAGCAATTTGGGGATATCAATTTCAAAATTCATGTTTTTTTATAAATAAGTGTATATCTTTTCTAACTATTTGTTGGTTTATAAATATTTCTGATGAATAATGCATTTGCAATCCAAAAATGACACATTTCGCACAACATGGGCACATCTGGGAAGGAGTAAAAATGAAAAAGCAGCAGGTAAGCGTATATACAAACGCCAACGGCTTCCTGCAGGGCGGCGATAGCGTGCCTTACCACGAAACCTTGTGACCAGCGGCATCTACAGCACAATGACAGTGTAGATATGAAAAAATGACCAACCCATATAACTGCAGCTTACCGGTTACAATGACAGGAGCATGAGTCAAGCAAGCATGGAGCCGACGTCACGCAGGAAGTCATGACGTCACGCACCAGCCTGGAGAGCTGGGAGACAGCGGGCTGGGGACCACCAGAGGCGCGCAGGTACCTCGAGCTCCAAGCTGACATTCCTCTCACACCCTACACCCCCTCGTCATAAACATCACGCCACGTAAAGTGCTGAATATATAACGATCTCAAGTGTGACAACAGCCAAAGTCACTCCTCCGCTTGCGGTGGTTGAGGGGGTGTGGATTTGGGTTTTTAAAAATCTTCTAATTTAAATTCCTTCCTGAGGGTAAGGAGCATGAACTCGGGAGACTAAAGAAGCTACGGGGGAAAAAGAAAACAGAACGTCAGGTGACTGGCGAGGGACGGGAACACAGCAGCCATCATACCGCCGGTGTGCCGTTACAGGACAACCCACGGGCACAGTCAGCGGCATTTGTTGTAGGACTGGATGCTAAACAAACTGTCAGGCAACGAATCCCTGACGCAGGTCTGCGTTTCTTCATGAGAAACTGCTAATCTTTCACACAAATAGTGACTGTGGCATTTGATTCTTTTTTGAATAGGCCCTGGTTGAGCAAGTAAAGGTCACTAAGGCAATAATTACAGAACAAAGGCAGCCATTCATTTAATAAAGAAAGGATTTGCTCATGTGGCCTGTAATCTGTTTATTTTTTAGGAATGTTAGGAAGCTTGTCTGAAAAGCTGCACCGGCTGTGATTCTAACGGGCAGAAATACAGGATTATTGCCGCGCTAATTCTCACAAAACCATCCTAACCATGTGCAGTTTCCAGAAAAACAATAATATACTAGCAAAGTTCTGTCTTCTTCACTGCTCTAAAAGTATGAATAAATTAATCTTGCTAATATTTATGTATGCTTACTGTCATTAAGAAAAACCTTTGAGATGGAATAACGCAAACAGGGCTACAAAATAGCAGCAAAGCTGTAGTTTCGTCCCGTTAAAACTGAGGTTCTGTGTAAATACCATGTTGGCGTTTTAACATTAATATGGTTTGACAGTAAACGTGGCAGAAATGCAGAACATCTCCCCTTAGGTGTTGCACACTGATACTATGTGGCCCTCGATGTCTGTGCAGTTCTTTATCACCCACATCCATCCATCTATCCATCACCACCCGCTTGTCCGGGGTTCGGGTAGCAACTTCAGAAGAGATACTCAGACCTCCCTCTGCCAGCTCTTTTGGGGGGGGGGATGCCGTGGCGTTCCCTGGCCAGCTGAGAAGCGTTACTGAGAAGTGTGTCGAGTAGTTACTCTGCTGCACGTCCAGTGGTTCTGCCCCAAGGAGCCCCAAGACCTCCTGCTCGTATTTACTGCCCTCAGACATCCACACTCTGACCTTACTGTCCTTGTACCTTCTTAAAATACATGGATTTTTCACAAATGTGAAAGAGAGAACCCCACAGATCACAAGGAAGTGTACATACCCACAGGACTATAAATATATATCCAGGCATAAAGACACGCATCGCAAATTCCACTGCGGCGCTCAAGGAACGGCACCCTCGCCTGCTTATAAACAGGAGGCTGCCCACAAGCAGATGGCTCTGGGCCTCACTGTCCGCTTCTTCCCCTTGTTTGCTGCCTGTCCTCTTTCAAATCACCATATGTGCATTTGTGATTAAGGAGAGATGGGGGGGGGGGGGGAGGCAGCCGACAGCCCTGCCTGTGGATGGGAGCTTCCACACACTCCCCAACCTGCCGGGAAGCAGCAGCACTATCAGCCCATTCTTTCTGTTCTACATTCCACCTTTGAGCTACGGACCACTTGTTTGTGTTTGTCAGCCATCATTTCATATCATGTGATATTTAAGTATATATGGAGGGATCCTGTTACAGAGCTGCTTTACGTGCAAGAAGGAGTAATAAAACACACGAGATAATAAGGAAATAACCATCACCTATAATTACACATCATAAATAATTATGAGTAAAAGGATTAATGAATTTGACAAAGACGGGACAAAATGTAGCTGTGACCCTAAGAAAGATAAGAGCTTGGAGCAGAGTTTCTGATCTGGCCCCTGGGAACCCACAGGCTGTCCTGCAGGGAGCAAAAACGTGAACCGTCTGGGGGCCACCGAGGACCGGCTTGGTAAACACTGGCTTAGAGAATGGATGGATGGATGGACGGACGGATGGATGGATGGATGGACGGACAGACACACCACTGACCCAATTCTGAAGTGAATGTCAGCTTCAGTGATACCAGCTTCTTATCTAGTATAGAACTGTGATTTTCCTAACTTTATCTTCAGTAAAAATGTTCTTCATAGTTTACAGACCCTAACCCAGGAAGTGCTCAGCATCTCTCCATTCATTTGACTCTGTAAAGTGAAGCCACTGTCATATTTATTACTGTACTATGAATGTATATATTAAAGAAAGTCTAATTCTAACACCTGTACACATTCTACCTGAAACTACATTCTTAAGATATAAACACACACACACATAAATCTGGAATTAATATAAAACAGCAATGGATTCATTAATGTATTCAGAATTTCAGTGATAACTATGTTTCTGCGACTATAAATATACATATATACCTTTTAAATAGACAGTTACATGAATGTAGTTCAGACTGAGTATGGCTCAGGTAAGCTTTCTAACGCTACTCCAATGCTAATCTACACAGTACGTTAAATAGCAAGGTCAGCTTACCTGCAGGAACACACTGACATACTTATTTTGCATAGATTTTGTCCCTGTTTTTAAATGTAGTATTTAAAAGTCCTGCATGTTTGACAACCTGGCTGATGTAAAAAAAGCAATAATAATAATAAATACAAATAAAAAGTAAGGCTGTTAAATTACTCCACAGTCCAGTGTTCCCTGTTCATCACGGTCTTTGGTCCACAAACACAATGTCATGAGGTCACAATAGAAAAATGGTGAAAACAGTTTTACGTCGCTATGATGACGGATGACAAATCTGCAGCTGGCCTGGACTGGCTGTTCCCACATATTAACTGAAAGAAAAAAATGACACAAATATGACAAAACAAACAAACCAATGAACACGAATGAACACAAAGACACCCATGTGTAAATTGAAGTTCTTAGACAGCACGGAAATGGATGGAGGTCTCGTCACTTTCGACAGAATGAAGTTGTCTTACACACTAAAGCCGGTTGGTTAAGGCCGACCATGAAAGACACCAGTGAAAGGTGAACATGACGTCGTGCAGGGTGCACAGTGCTGTACAGATACCTGAAATGAAACCAAATGCTTAACAGAATAATAGAATTACATACTTAGCTACTGAATACACTGTCAGGCAGAATCTTACTTTGCTTTCTACTAGAGTGTAATTTTAATGCAAGAAAACGAGGATTCCTGTAGGGTACCTTATGGTAAATGTAAGTGGCCTTATTCACCAACCTCTTCACAATACTCTCGATTCATTATCTTTCCTACTTTCTCGGGCTGTTCCCAATCCCTCAGCCTTATCGGAGTCTTCCCACCCTTATTCGGTCGGCAGCCACGTTAGAGACAAGCATCGGCCTCTACCTCAGGCGCCGCTATTACATTATGTCCAGGCCCAGAATAGACAATCCCTGCCGCGTCCAGGCCAGGAGCATAATACCAGGCTGCCTCACCAGCCCCTTCCTGCCAACATTCCACTGGGCAGAGCTGTGCTCATTTCCCGTCCTCCTATCCTACTCCCACCATGACAGAATGCAGACAGAGACAGTAAGAGAGACAGACAGACAGAGAGAGAGAAACAGAGACGCAGAGACAGTAAGAGAGACAGACAGAGAGAGAGAGAAACAGACAGAGACACAGAGACAGTAAGAGAGACAGACAAACAGACAGACAGAGAGAGAGAAACAGACAGAGACGGAGACACGGAGACAGTAAGACAGACAGAGAGAGAGAGAGAGAGAAGGAGAGAGAGAGAGACAGGGGGAATCAGACAGAGACACAGACAGTAAGAGAGACAAAGATAAAGACAGAGAGAGAAGGAGAGAGAGTGAGAAAGAGAGAGATGGGGAAACAGACAGAAAGAGAGACAGAGAGAGAAACAGACAAAGAAAACACAGAGAGAGAGACAGAGAGAGAGAGAGACAGAGAAAAGACAGAGAGAGAGAGACAGAGAGAGAGAGACAAAGAGAGAGAGAGAGAGAGTGCCCTTACTTTTTCTTGTCCTTGTCCTTCTTGAGGGGCTGCTGTGAGGATCCTTGCAGTGACTGAGCCTGTAAGGTCTCTGTTGCCATCTTCTTCCTGTTGAAGGCGTTCATGTCGTCTTCCAGGTCCCGCCGTTTCTCCTCCATCTTCTTCTTCTCCTCCTGGTGCAGCCGCTTCAGCTGCTCGAACTTGTCATGTAGCTGAAGAGGTTGTACACGATTGCAGGGCGTAGGTCACCTGACACTCGCTCGGTGTGCCTTTGACGTGTGCTTTTGACATGTGCCCGCGCACTGGACCCGTCAGCGGTTACCAGCCAGCTCCTGACAACCACTCAGTGAGGCACGGTGCAGTCGCATTTCCTCATTGCAAACATGAATAGTCAGACTTCACATTATTTTCATTTCCAGCCCGTCAGCCTTTGCTAAGCCAGTGTTGTTTACCGCTATGCTGGTGCTGGAGAGCTTCAGCGTAACATCAGGACACAGGAAGCCCACAAACAGCCTTCACACACACAGATCCCGCGAGCTTCCTGAGGGGACGGCTCCTGTTTACCTCTCTCTCCTTCTCCTTCAGCTCCGCTTCTGTTTCCTTCACCTTATTGACAAACATCTGCCTCATCTCTTCCTCCTTGTGCTGGAGATCCCCAAGGAACTCCTTCCTCTTGGCCTCGTACGTCTCCTGTAGGCTGCAGGTGAAAAGTCCGCACTGTGTCTCTGCCGCCGTCCTCACCATACAAACCACAGCCTTTGGATGATGCTCTCAAATGCTGTCATTTGCATACTGCCTGCTGACACCGGTGGGATGCGATGACAGTCAGTCCTAATGGACTCACCTGAAGGGTTTGCTGTCAGGGTCTGTGTCCTTGAAGCCCATCTCCTCCAGCTTGCAGCGGCGGTAGAGCTCGTAGTGCCGTACGTGCGTTTGCTCGCGCAGGTCCTCCATGTTGACACGGAGCAGCATCTCTCTCAGCTTCACAAAGTCGCAGTGGCTCTCGTTTTCCACTGGCAGAAAACACAGTGACACAGCTGAAACGCAGCTGAAACACAGTTCGCCCCGAAGGAAGACGGGCTGACACAGATGAGCTCCTTTGATCTGAGCGACACCTTCAGCTAGATCCACCGGAGACAGCCAGGCAAAGAGACCTACGCATACTTTCATTGTACATATTTTTACAACTATTGATTTCCTGCTTTCTGTTTTTATTATCTTTCTGTAGTCATTTTATTTTTAATTTATTTATTGTCATTCTTTCTTATTTATTCTACTCTTTTTATAGTATTTTGTATTGCATATTTCCTTTAAAGCACAATCTATGAAGCATGTAGACTGTGTATCTGACAAATAGAACTTGAAACTCGTACCTAAGGATGCAGTATCCAAGAGAGACCATATGGACAGTACAAGACCTCATATACACCTCCCTGGGGTCTGGATCGTGTCCCAGGCAACACAGGGCACTGGCCTGGGGTTCACCCTGGACAAGATGCCAGTCCTTCACAGGACACAGGCCAACAGCTCACCCTGGACGTGATACCAGTCCTTCACAGGATACAGGCCAATAGCTCACCCTGGACGTGATGCCAGTCCTTCACAGGACACAGGCCAATAGC
>JABFEB020000002.1:5953977-5966221 GCA_019775895.2 Stomatorhinus ivindoensis | reverse complement strand
AATTAAATTAAACTTTTGCAGAATTTAATGAATGAGCATTTTCACCAATTTGAAAAATAAGTTTGTGACAAAGTGTATCTTTGTGTAAAGGGGAAAAAATATAGACATACTTTCACCCACTTCGAAACACAGAGACGACCAGGAAACCTACTGTCTGTGGAATGTACTATCCAGTGAACTGGGTGACTGTTTCTCCCAGAATGACCCCAACGTGGCGGCTTTTAAAGCCAGATTCATGTGCTTAAAGGCAAAGCTAAAACTGATTCAGCGATCACCTTGCCACACGACGAAGGAAGGACATCAGCGCAGCCTTGCAGTCTATCTGCGTGTGTGGGCATGAGAAGGACAGAAAAGAATAATCTCTATGAATAAATAGGATGTATGCACACTTTAAGGACAGGAGAGGAGGTCGCGGTCTGCGAGTTGGTTTTCAATGTGATTTGAAAAGGCAGATGCATCTCTGGAGGCTGTAAATAAAAATACATATAGCTGATGGAAGGCAGTGAAACGCTAAGTGACTGTACATCTGCAGAATCCCATCTTAAAATGTAAGCCAAAACGCTGGAGAGTGACACGTTACATACAAGGGTTTTTGACTTGAAATTGACTATGGTAATCCAGGAGACTGGCTACACTTCTTGTTTTGCTCACGTCTCCTGTGTGACGTTACCTGTGATCGTCCCAAACCCCCCCCTCAGATAAATGGGGAAGAAATTTGAGAGGCTGAAATGTGGCTCAGTGGGTTAAGATGCTGTGCTGGTGACTGGTTCAAGTCCCGTGGTCGGTAATGTGATTCCAATTGCTGGGCCCTCGAGCGAGACCCTTAAGGCCAGTTGCCCCGGGGACTGCGGGCTGGCCCTGCTTTCGCAGTGGAACATTGCTTTGGATAAAAGAGTCCGCTAAACAAATGCAAGTCAGTTTGATGGGGGGAGGTTCATTAAGGGGAAGATTCTAAGGACCACAGATCAGCACTGGCTATGTTTGCAGAACAGGGGACAGGCTGTTTTGTTTAAGAACCACGGTTCTGATACAGCCACACCAGAACAGACACAGGCAGCACCATGATGCCGTCGCCCCTGCAGCAGAAAGCACGCCTTCATCCTCAGGCCATATCATAGTCAGAGCTGACCGTGACCGGCTAAGGGTGACAGTCAAATTTTACAGTTACACGCTTCCTTCAGCACAACACCATACCGCAGTACTTGACTCCAACGCAAATTCCTTCTGGTAAATATCAGAGAGTGAAATGTGACACACCACACCCCTCAGACAGACTTCCGGGACCACACAGACCACACAGGGTCCCTGCCTCGTTATCAGAAGAAAGTACTACTCCTGTAATGCATGTATCACTACATGAAATTATACAACTAACATACACACAGACTGAGGTTTAACCAAGAATAATAACAGAAAGATTGACATGGCTGGCAAGTAAAGATTAGCTTTAAAATTCTGACTAGAGAAGTTTTTAACGATTCAGGCGAATTTGTGCCAAACAACCTGTATACAGTCCTGCTCCGTTATTCAATGACAGAGGTGTAAAATACTAATAAACTAATTTCACAATTGTAGTGAGATAATCGGAATCTAGACAAATGTATCTTGCTTATCTCAATCGCGGAGGGGAATGCATTTGCAGTTGTCTCTAAGGGGACATGACCTAAATGACATGAGCAATGACACCACACCATCTGTTCAGATTTCCATAATACATTGGGAAAAACTCCACAAAACACGTTACATTTACCAAAAAGTCTCAAATGTTACATAAAATCTCTCATGGATATGAATTTATTATGGAAATTACTTACAGATACAAAACGTAAGTTTTGATAATTAGGCTATAGAAATAAATGTTTTTCACGTGGCATTACATAAGTATATTATACTCAAAATTTAATAATAACTACGATTCCTTATCACGAAGACAAAGAAAACCATTTAATTCATCATAGGCTCCCATTAATAGGTTAAGGAGAACGTGGACATGAAGTTACATTAATACTACCAGTGGGTTAATATTTGAATACATAACAAAATATATCTTTACATGACATCATAATACATTAATGCTAAACGTTTTATTAATACCATACAAATAACCGAATTAAACAAACAAAAATCCAATGTTATTTAAATATAGCTGACTGATCCCGAACAATGTGTTTAACTGGAGCTTACCTGAGGCTTTCTTCGTTACCTTTATCACCGCAGCTCGGTCCTCTGCGCGCCTCCGGCTCCGCAGCTAAAGCAGGCGGCAGCGACCCGGTCGCCGCTTAACCAACCGCCGGGAAACTATAGGCGGAGTCCAGCGTCAAATAGGGACGAGGCGTCACGTTCATGTGCGGTGAAACTTTAAACTTTGGTGAGTCCGCAGCTGCGTACCGTACCTGCTGCTAAAGACCTTAAAGCCGAAGCATAAAGACGAATTAATGTTAAACCAGCTAGATTAGTGAGTTCATTAGGCAGCGCAGTTAATTTAGATCAAATCACTACATACAGGCAATATGAGATAAAAACCTTATTGTAAAAGTGATTCCGCCCGTTAGTTTTATGGAACAAGTTATGAATGTTCGTCCGGAAAGCAGGTAAAAACAAAGAAACAAACAAATAAAATTTTTCCATATAGGACTACAATTAAGAGGCAACTAGGGTGTCACTGTCACACATAGGCCTACTTGTATGATTATGAAGGTTTCAGAGTTTGATTATACTGCATTATAAAAGCCATTAAAACGACTGCCGTCACCTCTATCATAGGAGCCCAAGCTGAAGTTTGGCAAGTTTCTGTGAAGCCTACTTACAGTAATATATTACATCACGTTATTCATTGACGTCATTCGTTAATAGATTTATATACAGACCAATACTTTTCAAACACTCTTAACTGTATGTACTGTACTGTTAAATGGTCATATTCAATGTGGAACAAAATGTATATTTTCCATTAGTTAGTTCAGGATTTCGTCACATCGGTTTTAATCAACCGAACAGAAGAAACAGCAAGTTGTAACCACAAGATGGCAGCCTACGCCTTACAAACGCGCAGTCTCCACTCTTGAACTAGGTAAGCCAATGTAGGCCTGCATGTTTCCTGCAGTCTAAACTCCGCTCCAGGGTAGTGATTTGTGGTTTTTGAAATACTACAGGCTGTTAGGATATTCTCAGTATTAAATCTTGCTACGGGTTAACCAGGTGAACAGTTTAAAAGAAATTTGCACATTTTATAATACTCATTTATCCATTTGTATACTTGTTTATCCTATGCAGGGTCTGTAAAATATTAATGACATTCATACATTTAATTGCTTGACAAAACATTTTGTATGGCAGCAGGTTACAGTTCTTAAAAATCTACATTTTCAATCAGTAGGTTGTTGGTTTAAGTCCCGTAGTCAATTTAGATAAAGATGTCTGTTTATTTCAAAACCTTAATTGCCGGAAATGGATCTTATTTCACTTCCATTTCTGAATTTGTGCTCTCTCTCAAGTTTACTGCACCAAACACTTTCTGCATGTTGGATAGCTGAATCTGTCATTTATGTACCAAAGAAATGTGCTTCCATTCAGACAGCAATATTCACACGTGTTAATACAGGATCCTGTTCGTGTCACCCTTTGCTTAACCTACAGAATTACCTTTATAATATTGGATATAAATATGGCTTAACTCTTCCATAGTTGGCACTACATTTTTTCCAACATTAGAATCACGATTTCTGGAACTGTATAATGGATCATGTGATTCACATTGCAAGTTGAAATGATAGACTCCCAGGTGTTTACCAAGCCGAGCATCTAGTGTCTGTTCACAACTGTCACTCTTCTGATATCACAAAGACGTTGAATGTAGATTTGATCTCTTACGTCTTTCACTTTTATTGCAGAATTTTGGTTCCGCTTGAAAGGTAACGTACTTCGAGGCGTTATAGCTTCATTTGCCCTAAACGTACCATTTTCCTTACCCCCTATTTTATCAGCAAGATTTGACATTGATTTATATTTGGTCTTCTGTTAAACGAGGACTCGTGTGAATTGGTATTACAAACTAAAATTCAAAGTTAAGTGCTTACGTCCGACGCTCCTTCTCGTTATTAAACCACCTGGTAGTAACATCGCAGGTTAAAATGATTTAGATGCAGAAACGTAACGAAGGAAAGCCATTATGAAAGCAGGGTTGCCAACGCACGCATGTGGCGTGACACTCGCCCCTTCAGACTCACGCGAGCAATCTTACGGCAAATCTATATCATTCCATCATAAACCTAAATTAGCTACATCAAGAATGTCGGGGTGGTTTGCAAACCCTACAGACTATTTACAAGGTAATAAAACTGTTACATACATGTAAAAGCGTGTGCATGTGTGTGCAGACTTGTCTCGAACCGAACATCTCACTCCAACATAGTTGGCAGCCCAGTGAAAGCACTACTTAGAGTTTCCAAAAAGAAAAAAACACTCGTGGATGCGTTTCTCTGCAAATATACTTCAATATACTTTGAAACTTCCATGTCGTCTTTAAAGTGAGGCTAACTTTAAAACACGGCCAGTGAGCACATAAGCAATGCCTTTATAGCGTCTGTCTCTGCAGAGCGATCATTGGCATGACGGACGTACCTTAAGTTAATTGCATACACCTGTGATTTTATAATGACGTGTGTTGGTTGCTCTTGAAGGCTGGACTTTGAGCCGTATGTTAAGTATTTTGTTTTGTTTGTTTGTTTATTCTATCATTTACGGACATAATTTCGATGGAGACTCTGATCAAAGTGCTCGCCTTGCTTTGCTGCGTCTGTGGCACCGAATTATCCGGCTCAGCCGACAGACCGGCCGGAGCCGCAAACGCGGCTGAGGCTGCGGATCCCATCACGTACTACGGCAGTATACTTTCTCAGAAGTTCAAAGCCTTGTCAGAGCATTCCATCGGAGAAGACCTCACTCCGAGACTGAGACCCGACTCCAGATACGTGCGCTACATGAAGAGGCTGTATAAGATGTCTTCGAAACAGGGCCGAGATCCTGGGAGAGGCACAAGCCATTTGTACAACACCGTGAGGCTGATCACACCCCGCGATGAATGTCTTGAGCAGAATCAAGGTATGAAATTGCTTCTAAATCTTCTGTAAATGACTACCCGCTTCTGCTGTTATTATTAAATGTGCCTAAGGGCTTGTTACCCATCGGCTGGTCTGTGCCCTTGTGCTTGTGTCTAAATTTAAGTAAATGAGAAAGTCGTGATCGATAGGCCCTATCGGGTGTTCGATTTAACGCGAGCGATAAAAATAAGTTAAATTGCTAAATCCGTATACATGCTGTGATACATTTTGTCTTCTACAGAGTTTTTTATGCAAGATATTTCCTACAACTTAGCAAGGGTTCGCGCTCAGGAACAGCTGCTGAAATCTATCCTGCTGTACTCCTTTGACAAGGACCAGGCCACACCGCTGAGGTCTGTCTGCTATCTGGATGTAAAAGAGCAGGAACCAGCCGACCAGCAGCTCTGCTCCAGCATTCACCACTCTGCCAGCTTCCGAGTCCGAAATGAGAAAAGGGGCCGCCACATATGGGTGGAGGTAGATGTAACCCCCTTCCTGTTACCTCTCATAAGGTCCCAGAGGAAGGAAATCCATCTCCTGATCAATTTAACCTGTGCTGAAGACAGAGATACAGCTGGTAGCATCCAGGAGCACAGAGGCCCTGGGGAACTATCCCTCAGGTCACCCTCTCTCCTTTTGTACCTTAATGATACCAGCATGGTGGCCTTCCAGAGGTGGCAGTCTTTGTCAGGGTCAGAAAGTTTTAAATCGCCTGTAGGTGCCTCAACAAGTCCGTTACCGACAAACGTGTCCGAGCCAGGCATTAAGACCGCACGTTGGAGACGACGCGTATTGAAAAGACAGGCGGCTCCACACGGCCCGCTAGCTCAGCTGACTGGACACATGCCGAGGTACGAATTCCCAACTGATGATTGCAGCCTGTATGACTTCAGGGTGAGTTTCAGTCAGCTCCGACTGGACCACTGGATCATAGCGCCCCACAAATACAACCCTCGCTACTGCAAAGGCGTTTGCCCCAGGGCTGTGAGCTCAATCTATGGTTCCCCTGTGCACACGATGGTGCAAAACATTATTTATGAGCAGCTGGACTCCTCAGTGCCCAAGCCCTCCTGTGTACCATCCGAGTACAGCCCACTGAGTGTTTTAATCATTGAGAGTGACGGCTCGATCGCTTACAAAGAGTATGAGGAGATGATCGCGACAAAATGCACGTGCCGCTAACGTTCTCTACTGGGGTGTCATTTTACCAGCATGCAATGCGAAAAGTGCGTCACCTTGAAGTATTCGATATTCGGTATTGAACTCTTACCTGTAAATGTACTAAATTGTTGAATTGACTGGGATGAGGTGCATTCCATGGTATTTGGAAATCTGGAGGAAAATTTGTATAAAATATTCGGATAAATGTAAACAATGTGTAAATGCTGAAATATTTTTTTTCTTTTTCCCAGTTGTAACGATTTCCCTCAGTTATTAATGTTTATTTAATTTAGTTGCAAAACAAAATGTCTTGCATAAAACAGAAGAGGTGAAATGGCATAGTTTTTCATTTCAGCTGTGATTAGAAATAACCTTTGTTTTTTGTTTATTTTGTGTTTTTTGTTCCTAGTTCCCTACTCTGTACATTTTTATGTAATTCTGTTCTAGGCAAAATAGGGAAAATTGTTGTTCAGCGTTCTTAAAGCATTTTACTTTAATTTTATACCGGGTTAATGCATGTAGTTGTCTCAGAGACAGCTGTTTCCATCCATGTCGAGACAGAATGTCGTCTTAAAGTGAGCCACTGAAAGTCTTTCGCAATTATTATTCTCAGCCTTGAAAATACTGTGTGGAGAATGAAATGTACATTTAACTAAAGTTAAAAAGCGTTTAAAAGCTATTTAAATCATGCCTATTTATGGGAAAGTATGCACTCAAAGAGCTGGCCAGTCAACCTTTGGCATCACAATAAATTTGAATATTTTGGAATATTCAAAGGAGAAAGTGGAATTAAAAAAATAAAGCACATTCAGCTGTGTTTGTGAATTTTATATATTTACAGAAACAAAATCAAATCATTTCTCTAACAATGTAGAGGAGATACTGGAGAATGAAAAGTTGAATAACTGATCTTAACAGTTCTTACTTGCTGGGGTCAGTCATACTTTACAAAAATGTCAGCATACTTGTAAAACACTGAAAGGATTGTACTTTAAGTATTTTGAAACGCTCGTAACTCCCGGGAGTGCGTTCACGGAATGTACTCCATTCACCTTGTTGGATCTTCTGAGTCAGGTACACCTTTCATGTTATACACAAGTTTACCATCTGATGACATCAACATCATTTTGGTCTTCAGATTAAGTGGATGGTGTTTATGGAAAACCCATGTGACTGATGGAGTGTAGGATACAGATATCTGCCATATACTTTATCTCGAAATGGCTAGTTACAACTACGCTGTTTCATCGGAGTAGAACTACTTAAAAAGTAAACATGGTTATTTGGAGTCTCAAGCTGTTTAATCTAGCACAAATGTTTCAAATACTTAAAAATATTTCGATGTATTTGGGTCTGGCTGAGAAATAACTACATGTCACGATAGTCTTTTATCAGTCCATCCATCCTGTTCCCTTAAATGCACATCCATACTTTTCCATTTCATTTTCCAATAACTGCTATAAGGTTAAATTTGAGCCTGGATGCTCATCCATGAAATAGGACAGAAGGCAGATCTTGAAACAAGTAAGTCTTTTGCAGTTAATTCGTCTGGCCCCGAAGATGAACTGGCGGAAATGATGTCACATGTCACCCGGAAGTTTAAAGGAGAGGTCAGATCGGCGTTTCGACGCCATTGCAGCAGAGCTCCTGAGAAAGCCAGGTACTGTGCTGGGTGTTGTTATGTATTCATTTATTTCTGCTTCTTTTGACTGTATGATATGTGTGGGTAGACGAGCAGTCGCTTTCTCTTGAATCTGCGTTTTGTCGAGTTTGTGTTTATTTAGCTTCGGTTTTAATGTTTGATATGTGTGCCGTATGAATGTCAAGCAAGGTCTTTTTGCACTAAAGAGCCGTCCTGGTTTAAAAAGTATTCTAACCCTAACTTACCGTATTAAATACTTGTCTGACCTATTATACCAGTGTATCATACCTAATATATGCTTTGAGTTTGGGTTTAACCTTTAGTTAACTAGCTCCTCATAAATAATGATGACAAGCGAATGGTAGAATTTAAGTGTACGTAAGTAATTTAGCGCTAGAGGAAATAATTTGCGTATATTCATTTATAAACGAAACACAAAATGTGGTCAGTGATCTCATATGCAAGTTTTGGAAGTGGGGAGAATCAAATCGATGTAGTTTAACCATGTTTCACATAAGCTCCTGTTTTGTGATGTTGCCAGCCCCAGATAGCAGAATGGGCCGTCACTTTGGAGACTTGGCTCGGGTCAGGCACATCATCACCTACAGCCTGTCCCCCTTTGAGCAAAGGGCCTTTGCAAACTACTTTTCCAAGGGAATTCCCAACGTATGGAGGCGATTTACGTCATCTGTGTTCAGAGTGGCACCCCGTGAGTATGATTAGGGAAGTCTCTGCTGTAGGTGTAGGGCAGTCAATATGGACCTCTGAAATGCTGTGCTGCTCTTATCCAGCATAGATCCTCGTTACCATGTTGCCAAACACTGATATTTCTAGTAATGATCTGTGATGTCGTTTAATCGTACCCCTGAATCATCTTACTCTTTCACATTAATATTAGTGAATACAGTTCTATTTGGATTAAGTAGTTCACTTGAGTACTAGAACTGGATTCCACCTGATCCTTAAGAGTACATGTCCTTTAGTATCTGAAGATGGGTAGCAGGTATTGATGTTAAGATTAAGTCATTCTTTCTCCTCTCTTTTTTAAGCAATGGTGGCAATGTACTTGACCTACACCTGGGGTAACCAAGTTCACGAGCAGGGAAAGAGGAAGGACCCCAAGCAGTTTGAGAATGATGAGTGAAGCCTGTCTTGGATGATGTTCCTTCTCACAAATAAAGCAAACCTGCGCTTTCCTTTTTATTTATACTCGTACTGGTATTGCAGTGGTGTTGCTGCTCATGAGATGCGGTTTCTGCAGTGCGGAGAGGAATAAACTGAGACTCAAACTATGAAATTAAATCAGTAAACAGAACCTCAGTTATACAAAGGTGATCTTTACTGTACAAAATGTCAGTAAACAATTTTGTGACATTTCATTAAAATACAATGTGAAACAGTTACAGTATATATTATTCTTAATACGATACAAAAAATATACAGCACTGGAGTTCCCACTTCACAAGCATATCTTAATAGAATGTGAACCCAAGACTGCCTCAGACATACTGCATTCACACTGTTCCTCATGTAAAACGGATCTGACAGCCTGTAAAAATAACCCTTTAACGTTCAGAAATCAGGATGACATGATGCAGGAAAGTGTTGCTTGAGTGTCAGCAGAGCCACAGACCTTTTTCTACGATCCCTTGTCCTGCTAACACTATTGGCAGTTAATGTAACATTAATACTCTGTGTAGTGATGATCAGACGGCAACATAAAGGGAAAAGCAGAAGCCTTAAGACGTGGTCATTTGTAACAGTCTTCACCGTCTTGCCTGATTATACTGATTTATACATGTTGTAAAGGGGCATGATGTGCTTTGCACTTTTACAAACTTTAAATCAAAATTAAGTAACCCAGGACTGAAGGACATTTAATAATTAGCCAGTATTTCGTAAATATTTCTAATAGGTTTCTATGTTTACTACAATCTAATGGTTTTTGCCACTTTCCCCCCATAATTTACTCCTGGCATCAAGTGAGGTTAGCAAAACACCAATTACTACACACAGCAGGCAAGTCTCTCCACGTCCTCTTATTTTACACCTGACAATATGTACTGAAACCAGTGTTTTATTAGATACGTGAAAATAAAAAAGGCTGCATAGATTACACTTGTATCAGAGGCTCTGGGAGAAGGTGGTTTGCAAAAGACCAGGAAACGGGTGAAGTTTTAGTGCAAAATGTGGCAAAACAGTGGTGAGCCCACGCTGTCCATGCCGAGAGAATCACAAGGGGCGCAGGATCCTCTTCTGCTTCCAAACCACGTGTCCCTGTCCTCTGACATACAGTTTAATCCCTGCATTCTCATTTTTAATTTACATTTTTACATGTTGTTAAGCCAATATGACATATGGTTAAGAAATACACCATTCAGTTTGGTATATAAAAAGACTGTACCAGTCTTTAGAAAAATTAAAAAAAAAGGTTTTTAATTTGATGGTCTTGCATTATCTAATTGCAGATTATAAATAAACAGTGACAATTTGCGAAACTATTTTAGAACCCAAAACTACATTTTATTGTCCATATCAACCCTGTGTTAAGCCCTAAATATTTCATGATAGACCTATAACATGATTATTAAAACCCATGGCAAACGAGCAGGTTTCACGTTACTCTAAATGTTAAGATGCTAGCGAACAGTTAAAACTCAAGTGCACGTTTTCCCCTGTTAAAGGTTTAGCTTCTGATAGCAACATCACATCGCCAAGACTTTTTTTTTTTTTATGAAATACTGTACAAGGTATGGTCTCAATTGCAGGATTTTAGAAGAGGAAAAACACTTAGAACTCATAGTTCAGCATTTTACCATGAAAGGGTCCATAAAATCTTCGTTAATAACAATGTTAAAACTCTGCTAATGCGCAGCCAGCAGCACAGTGGAGCATCAAAGCACTAAACGCCCATCCCCCGGACTTTGGGCACACCGCGCCGGCTGCAAACGATGTGTTTGAGACACACGCCTCACCTCTCAACCCCCCATTTCCCACCCTCAGTCTCGCAGGGATGCCTTGCGGTGTGACACTCTCAGTGTGACACATTCACCCCCACAGGTCTCATTACTCTTCCAATGAACTAAGGACTAGTTTCCTATGGGGGGGGGGGGCGTGTTTACTTACCAGATGCAAATACTATGTGTGGTGCAGTATGGGACAAATAACGAGCCTATATTTAAAACACAAGGCACAAAAAGACGACAGAGGACAAACCTATGTGAAAGCACCTTTGGTTAAAAAAAAACAAATAAATAAACCAGGTACTTTGGCTACAAGAGTGAGGCAGAGGCTCAACCAAGCAGGTACTGTACTGTTTCCTGGGGAACCGTCCTAAATGAAGCAGGCTTCACCTGTCGTACAGTTTGAAGGAGGTGGCAGTTCACTGCAGAGCTACACGGGGGCGCCGCCAGGCTCATAGCGGGGTCTGCGGTCGCTGGGCCGCAGGCTTGCTGTCCAGCCGCAGCCAGTGCAGGCCCTGCCGCGTGTAGCGAACCAGCTCCGTCATGCTGCTACTGTTGAAGATCAGGGGGGATATCACCTTGTCCAGCTCAATGAAGAACTCTGCAAGGAGGTGGTGGTGGGGAGGGGGGTTAGACATGCAGCCTGCAATGCTCCTCATCACCAGCAGGTGGCGTGCCAGCATGGCAGTCCCCGGATGATGGAATGTGCTGAACTTTAGGTCAGGTAGCCTATGTTATCTGATGACACCTGCCTCAAAAAGTCCTCTCTACATGCCTGTCAGTGTGGAAATCATTGTGTGTGTGTGTGTGTCTGTGGCTCCTCTGATCCTCTGGAAACTGTCCATTGAAATACAAAAATCCCCGACTCGAAGAATTATATCGGACGGTACATCCAGTCTAGTGTTCCCGGCATCCTCAGTGTAATACTGCCCTACAGCCAATAGGTGGCAGTAACTGCTGTCCCAAGGCTATGGGAACACCTTGTACCTTTCTGTTCCCGGGCCACCTGCTCAGCTTGGTCCCACACCTCGGTGGCATACAGGAAGTTGGAGGTGACCTGCACGTAGCTGGCCGCCATCTGGTGGATGCGCTGAGGGATGGTGACAGAGGAGGAGCCGCTGCTGTTGGACGCGCCGGATGAGTGGCTGCTCGTGCTGCCCGGGGACAGCTTGGGGGACACGGGGGACGGCATTCCTGCCGCTTTACTGAAACAGGGAGAAGCAAGCTGCTTAACATAGGACACTCGTCCACACTGACCTAGCACGGGGACCTAGCTCACTACAGGGGCCTCCTCCGATACTGACCAATGACAAATGCTCACTACGGGGGCCTCCTCCGATACTGACCAATGACAAATGCTCACTACGGGGGCCTCCTCC
>JABFEB020000002.1:5904178-5923500 GCA_019775895.2 Stomatorhinus ivindoensis | reverse complement strand
CACAGTCATTCATGACAGTCACAGTCATTCATCACAATCACACAGTCATTCATCACAGTCACAATCACACAGTCATTTATCACAGTCACAATCACACAGTCATTTATCACAGTCACAATCACACAGTCATACATCACAGTTACAATCACACATTATAAGCCGTTTATAGGCTTCAGGACTGCAAGAGCAAACCCAGACCGTAACCAGCTGCCCACAGAGCCAACATGCAGAGTGCAGCTTGGTACAATAGGCATGAACTTACATGCTAACTGTATCGACAGCAAGATTATTAGAAACATTTGTTGTCTTTTCATTACAACTCGCAAAGTTTACCTGCTGTGATTCCCTGTTCGCTCCCCCACTCAGCAGTATTATTAGCATGTTTTAAGTGCTACCTGAACTTTGGCTTGTCTTGATGTTTCTCTTTATGGGGCTAAAGTCTGATTTGGGTGGAACAAAGCGGAGAAACTGCTTCTCCTGTGAATGTGTTTGTGTAAACAGCGCTCCGAAGCACTGTCCTGCCAGGGAGAATGAAACTCATCATTCTTGATGACTATGACAAGGCCAGTGAATGGGCAGCGAAATACATTCGGAACAGGATCATTCAGTTTAACCCTGGACCAGAGCGGTTCTTCACGTTAGGACTGCCTACGGGTAAGCTGGCCCAGGGCAGGAGGGCCAAACACCTTCCCTGGCTGCTTCGTTGACTTCACACAGCGCTCGCAGAAAATCATGGGACAATGACTAAATTCAGTAACATTTTTATCATATATCAAATTCATTGGTTTTATAACAATAATTATTGCTACATTTGTTTAGAAAAAGTATATATCACATTAGAAACAACCGGAAAGTTTAAAGTTATTTCATTTCAAGTACTAATAATTTGAAACCCAAATTATTGTTCTAAAAGAACTGTTCTGGGTTAAAAATAAGACTTAATAAAAAGAAAATGGAAAATATGTGCAAGGCACCATGGACTTTTATTACGAAACCAGCAAATTTGCAACACTAATACAGAATTAAGTGGGTGTCCCATGACTGTGAGCGCTGCATTATGTTAGTGTCACTCTATTTTACTCTTTCTAAGACATATATTACTTTTATGCATTTCATAGGGGGAACCCCACTTGGATGTTATAAGAAATTAATAGAATACTTCAAGAATGGAGAGATTTCCTTCAAATACATTAAAACTTTCAACATGGATGAATATGTTGGTACGTCATTCTGTTCCAATATGAATACATTTGAACATTTATGCCAGTTTCAAATTGCTCAACAAGCAGCCGATCAATAGTAGCAAATCATAACTGTCCAGTAAATAAGCTCCATAACTAACTTTGCATAGGAATTCCAAGGGATCACCCCGAGAGCTACCATTCCTTCATGTGGAATAACTTCTTCAAGCACACCGACATCCGGGCTGAGAACGCGCACATCCTGGACGGCAATGCTGCCAACCTGCAAGTGGAGTGTGACGCTTTTGAGGAGAAGATCAGAGCCGCAGGAGGAATCCAGCTCTTTGTTGGAGGTGTGAACAGATACGCATGTCTAGAGAAGAGTGCCAGTGATCTCATTAAAATGTAAATTCCAGATGACCCAGCGATGGTCGATAGTGTAAAGCCCTCAATACAGATAAAATAATCACTGTAAAAGAAACACCTATATGTCACTTTAGGAATTGGACCGGACGGACACATAGCCTTCAACGAGCCTGGCTCAAGCCTTTCCTCCCGCACCAGAGTTAAGACATTGGCTCTGGACACCATCCTGGCAAATGCTCGTTTTTTTGATGGCGACCTGTCAAAGGTGCCCACGATGGCCCTGACCGTGGGGGTGGGGACTGTCATGGATGCCAGAGAGGTACAAGTTCTCATCTCCCCACACATTTTGGGACTGGATTATGTATACACCTTTGATAACAGCTGCTAGCACAAATCCTAGGAAGGGATCCAACTGGGCTTCTTGGGCAACTAATCACGATGTAGATGTTACAGGGGCATATGACAGGGGGCGTATCTCAAAAAGGCAGAAGCATTTGAAATTAAAATCACCATCACGTAAAACCGCCTCATGATTACTTACGGTTCATTTTCCAAGGTCATGGTTGTAATAACAGGGGCACACAAGGCTTTTGCCCTCTACAAGGCCATCGAAGAGGGCATCAACCACATGTGGACGGTGTCGGCCTTCCAGCAGCATCCGCAGACGCTCTTCGTGTGTGATGAAGACGCCACCCTAGAGCTGCGTGTCAAAACAGTGAAGTACTTCAAAGGTACGGCCCCGCTCACAAACGGCCTCAGTTACCCTCAGAATGCTGCCATCAATGACCCCACGCCAGTGTGGGGGGTCTGCGGGCCGCTGCTCCTGACCTGTTCATAATTCACAAAGTATATTCTTTTTTATTGCTGAGCTGCACTGGTTTTGTTTAATTTTGCATTGCAACTTTGCTCCTAAGGAAGGGGGCCCTGATTTTGATCCCGGAGGACCAGTTTGCAACATAGTCTGCAGATTTCTCTGTTCAAACATACCTGCTAAACCTGGAAAATTGGCTGGTGAGCTGAATAAGGTGTGTTTGAACAGAGAAATTGGCAAACTGTGATGCAGATTGACCCTCCAGGACCAGAATTAGGGAACCCTGGGACAGGGCAATGCACCCAACTAAACAATGTTCAATGGATTCATTGTTGCTACACTGGGACGGTCTCCGCCCAATCAGACTGTAGTATGTGCAACTGAATTTAATTAACTGGCGACACTTAAATTTAGGGAGTTAAAGGGTGCTCACCAAAAATGAAGGGAGACCGATTTTGAACATGTAAGTGAATTATACCAGTTTTTCTAGTGCAAAAGTTAATCATTTACATCAAATATCTTAAGCAAATACACTCCATACTATTATGTACTATTTTATAACATGTATTTGGTGAAACTAAATAAATTAAATGACTCAAAAACGATTGTGTTAGAGGCCCTAAATGTTCCTCGGAATAAATAAAGTTTCAATCAATCAATCAATCAATCAATCAATCAATAAATCAGGTCAATCAATCAATCAGTCTATCTATCTATCTATCTATCTATCTATCTATCTATATGCAAATCTCGTTAAGGTAGTGAAAAATGCTAAGATAAGTAAGATAAGCACCAAGTTACCAACAGTTTGTACATTAAACTTGAGGTTATGAACCTAATGCACATTGAGGTTATGAACCTAATGCACATGTTGTTTTCTAGGTTGATAGCAAGAATAGATTTATTTAATTTTGGCTAACGCTGAATAGACCTACAGCATACAGACCAAATGTTTGCTTCCTTTTCATGTTTACAGCTTAAAAATCTATCAACCTAACGCAGCTACTGCAAAATTTAAGATTTATTGTCATATGTATTAAGTACAGAATGTAGTAAAATACAGTGAAATTCTTACTTGCATCTCCTCACAGCCTAAACTTAAGTTTAATAAATACAAGTATCAAGTAACAGCAATGAAGATGTACATAAATATGACAGACAATAACAAACAAACAAATAAATAAATGGATAAATAAATAAAGCAAAGTGGCAGCAATAGGGTACATTTACTGGATGATACACATAATGACAACAGCAGCGTTACTAGGTAGCAGAAGTGGGAAAATCCACCAGAGACAGGAGAGTGATAGAAATACTATTTCCTTAGCATGTTACATCGGGCACCAAACAAGTTAATTCATATTTTGTATGTTTAATTTTTTTTTCTTATTTTTATTTAAATTATGTTTTCAAAAAAAATTTACCTTTTGATGCCTTAAGAATTAATAATAGTTTAATATTAAGATTATTGCATTAGCTTATTATTTTAATAATCATTCAAACGACTATAATGACAAGAATGACCAAATATGGGTACAATTACATAGTCCAAGAAATTGTTTTAGTGTCGATCTTAAATTTCTGGAATGTTCCCAAGATTTTTTGCCTCTACTGGCCAGTGCCAATGAGGACCAGTTATGTACCCAGTGGGAAATAGGCTAAATCAGGCAGTGCTTAGCTGTGGACAACAATGCCGAACAACCTTCATTTGTCCTTTTAGGAGCAAAAATGTGTTTTTGGAGGAAATATTATTGCAGTACTTGTATCTGCTCACGGTGACAATGCTGCCCTGTTTCCTGCTATTAGGGATATACAGTATGGGCATTAGGAGAGTAACAGTGTGTGGCTGGTTCTCGTTCCCAGGCATGATGCATGTGCACAACAAACTGGTGGAGCCCTTGACTCCAGTGCAGAAGGGGAATGCAAAAGTGGTGGAGATGTCAGAGAAGCCGTACAGTGACTGAGACCCCAAGGCCATGCACTTGTAACAGAATGAGTTCATGGATATCTGAGATGTTTGCAATGTTTCACTCCAGATCACAGTTCAGGTTCAATGATTAGACTGAATATGCAGAATCAGGATTTCTCTGTACCGACTCTGTAATGGTTTTCATGTGCACAAGCAAATGCTTCAAGACAAAAGACCTTTCGAATTTTTGCATTAAAATATAAAATTAAATGTTTGGTCTTACATTTTATTGCATTTTGGCATGTACATTTCTTTTGAGAAGTTCCTATATTCTGTGAAAATAGAGGCACAGAACTACTTTTATTTTAAAAACCTATCAATTTTTAATTTCGTTTTTGTATTTATGATGTTACATAATCTGTGTTACCAGAGTTGATCTGTGTCCGGTAGTCAGTGGGGAAAAAAGCGAATCGAAGCCACAAGTTCAGCCCTTTTTCTCCTAACCGACATTAATTGCTTCCAAGCTCGACAGCACAGACAGACGTAAATCAACATTACGTCACACGTTTACAATTTCTGAAAAATTTTGCTATCATTGCATGCTAACGTGTCTATCTTAAATGTTATTCTTATTTCGTTGACATTTGTGTTTATTACACACAATCGAGGTAGCTGTTGATATACTGTCTGCATTCTTACGGAGTATTAAGTCTGTAAATATAGCACCTGATTTTACCATTGAACTCTGTGGTAAACGTACATTTGTTTTTCTTGTTCAGACTACTTTAAATTGTGGTCTTTGCTATATAAAAAAAATATATTTTTAAATTAAAAAGTAAAAATGTTTAATTTCAATAATAATTAACAAGATATTGGCCTGCGTTTCTGTTTCACCATCTAAATTTAAGTTGCTACCTCATTAATTGTAGGTAGCAGTTTCTGGCAGCATAAAACGACGTGTAAGATTCTGCTACCCCAATATAAAGTACATGACAATTATTTTGATAATATATATCATATAAATATATATCATATATCATACAAATATATCATACAAATATCCATTTAGAACTATGGGTAGGATTTTTTTTTGCAAAGTAGCAAAAACTAACAGATACACCTGCAAATTTCGGCAAAGACAGCAAATTCTGGCAGGCAGTAAAAACGGCAGATCCGGTTTAGGGAGGGAGAGGATCCAGGACAGGCAGAGGCGCGTGAAGGGGGGCAGGAAACAGCAATGCAGAACTAAGGGAAACCAAGCCAGCTTTCACGTTGTAGCAGGATATTTTTTTAAAAAACAAGACACGCCGTTTAATCCCTTTGGCTAGAGTTGCTGACTCTGGATAACCTTTTTAAATCCCCCCTCACGGCCCCGTGGTTTAGGAGCGGCTCATGCACTGCTTATGCCACACCGGCGCACAGCTCCGGATGCCCCGGGAGCAAGTTCAAAGCGGCAGGAAATTAAAGCACCAAAAAAGTAAGGAATGGACAAGAAAATCCAAAGTATGCGTGTCTTTTTCTTTATCTGATTACTTTATTAAACCACTGCATTTGTGTTCCAGCAGAAGTTTAAGCCTCTGATTGTAGTGCATTCAAATGATCTTTCACATGTCTAATTGCTAATCCAGGAAAACCCTTTGAATATTTATGTAACAGCATAATTTCACAATCAAAACGGAAATGTACCAGAGGAATAGTTCGTTGCATGGTTTTAGAACCATAAACATGTTCCATAGTGCTGTCATTGTGTTATTTAATATTTTAAAAAATGTAACAAATTCTAAATTATACCTAAATAACTTTGCTGATGTTTAAGTTTGATAGCCTGAAGGTTTAGCTGTAACGTCTAGAGAAAATATGTATGAGTAGTATTAATTCTTTTGTGGAAATACAGTAGTAAAAACGAGAAAATTGTTGTACATACAGGAGAACACTGAGGTTTATGAAGTAAGCAAGTATCATGCACTCAGTGCGAGTGATTTAGCCTTATGCTCTCACCTAAACCCATGATAGTGACTCTGAAACAGCGGTTTGTGGACAGGGTAAACTTACAGTGCCCCCCGCTTATTCTGGTCAGATAGTCACAGCTTCTGTGGTCTGGTTTGGACCAAGAACAGCTACTATGCAAGAAAGTGAAAAGGACCTGTGTGCAGTGGTGCAAGGACTGTGGGACCATGATGCGAATCGACTGCAGCCTGGGAAGGATTACAGCATCTCTCTGCAGGCGAGAAGCCATGAGACATTTTTAACAGACACCTTTCTTTGTTGTGTTTTTCTCTAGCGGTCAGTTGTATATTCGGAAATCCATTACCATTTTAACCATTTCATGGTCGTTATTATAAAAGAAATCATGGAAATGTATCACGTGATACATTTATGATGCTTAAAAATGATTAGGTAACCTTGTGTAGCAGGCTGTCCCAGGGGTGGGTAAAACAGAGGGATTCTCCGACATGCACGAACAAATTTAACCAAATGCTGTTTTTCTTTCACTGGGAACATGGAAACAAACTACAGAATTAGACTATATCTAGTACCTGTGCACTGATTTACCCCAATTTACACTGATGTACCCTGATTTACACTAATGTAACATTCTCTACACTGATTTACATTAATCTATAATAATAATAATAATAATAATGCATTTTATTTAAGGGCGCCTTTCTGAACACCCAAGGACACCTTATAGCAAACAACCAATAAAATGAATAACAATATAAAATGAAATTACAAAATTTACAACATAATTACATCCATCACACATCAAAAAAGAAAATAATAAAAGATTTAAAAAAAAAATAATAAAATCTACCCTGCTTTACACTGATTTGCATTAATCTACCCTGATTTACCCTGCTTTACATTGATTTACATGAATCTACCCTGATTTACATGAATCTACCCTGATTTACCCGGCTTTACACTGATTTACATTAATCTACCCTGATTTACCCTGCTTTACATTGATTTACATGAATCTACCCTGATTTACATTAATCTACCCTGATTTACCCTGCTTTACACTAATTTACATTAATCTATCCTAATTTACCCTGGTTTACGTTGATTTACATCAATCTACCCTAATCTACCCTGATTTACATTGTTTTACCCTGCTTTACATTGCTTCCCACATGGGGCCTCAAGGGAAGAGCTGGGGATGCAGTGACCACCAATGATGACAATGACACAGCTCATTCACCCTTATTCCTGTTTGTGAATGAAGAGATTTTCCAAAAGGAGACGTTTCTAGGTAAGGTATGAGGGAGTGATGAAGGCTGTCAGCCGTGAGTGGCCTTGTCACTGCCCCATAAGCCAGAAGGGTTCCTACCTTCCAGCTTTCATCTCGTTACTTGACAACTACGAGAGTGACACAGGAGAGCCTGAGGTCGTGACTCCTGAAGAGATAGCTGAAAACCATAGGTTCCTCGATGCCGTTATGGACACCACAGTCATGAAGGTTTGGTAACCCAGTATCTCTGCAGTGCGAAGTGCAGCGTGAAGGAACCGGGCACATTTGTAAGAACACGGCTGAACTCGTTTTCCATACTTATCTTAAGATGGGCGTTTTCTTACATCTTTGTTACAGATTACTAACAAGTACCTTGCAGAGAGAAAACTCTCTCCCACAGACAGTGAGGAATTTAAGCGACAACTTTATCATATCTGGTTTGAACTATATGCCAGAAAGGGATCAAGCAGGTATGCGAAAATTATAAACCTTTTTTCCTAAGGGCCAGGTTTCTCATACCGCATGTTTGAACCACAGTTAGATGGCCGCATGCATTCTCTTAACAACTAAAGATTTTTAATGCAAGCAAAAGAAAATGAAAACCAAAATATGAGGGGATAATTATGGTTTTTGGATTTATAATTTTTCATCCCAAAAGGGAAAAAATAAGATAATATACAGTGGCATGCAAACTTGAGTGCCCCGTGTCAAAACTTATTGCGAATTTAGCTAAACAAGTAAAAAATTACCTGCTTTCCATTATTTTAAGGAAGATTACCTAGTTAACTTCCATATTCTATAGTTTCACCTTGCATTAGTAACATCCCTTTTGGCGAGTATCACAGCTTGTAAATGCTTTTTGTAAACAGCCGTCAGTCACTTCTTGTTTGGGGGATTTTCACTAGTTCTTCCTTGCAAAGGCTTCTAATTGTATGAGATCCTTGAGCCATTTTGCATGCACTGCTCTTTTGAGGTTTATCTGTGAAGGCCATGCCAAAACCTTCAAGGTCACGCCTCTTGAGGTGCTCCATTGTGGATTCTGAAGTGTGTTCAGGATCATTACCCTCTTGTAGAAGCCATCCTATTTATGTCGTTTTTTTCCGCGAACAATGTAATGTTTGCTTTCGGAATTTGACAGTGATTAACTGAATCTGTAATTCTCTTTACCACTAAAATGATCCCCATGCCACTAGCTGCAAGAGAAAACCAAAGCATGAGCAACCCACCCCCACGCTTAACAGCTGGAGAGGTGTTCTTTCCATGAAATTCCAAACATACACTATATGGAGAAAACTATTGGGACATATCTTTGAATTCAGGTGTTTCATTGAACAGTCCCTTCGGTTTTACGTCACTGTCATTCTCCCAACCCCAAGCCAATTATTCTGCAGTGGAAAACCAAAGCAAGTTGGAACTAAGCTGTAACTAGTCTCTCTTCGCAGTACGGCTCGGGTACGGCCTGGTTCCTGTATGCCAGTGGAAAAGCTCTGTAAGAGTTCATGGAAGACTTCTGACTCCATCCTCTGTCCCTAAGACCAGATTCCTCTGGGTTTGAGCATGTGTTTGTTGGAGAGACTCGTGGCAGTCGCACAGTAATTGGATTCCACAACTGGATCCAGCTGTACCTGCAGGAGCGGCTGGGACATATTGACTACAGGGGATATAGTTTGGATGCAGACTAACCAGAAGTAAGCAACTACCTGCTTTTCAATTTAAATGACAACATCTGCTGTCTACCAGTGTAATCCCATTAATCTTAAAAGTTTTATAGTACATACAGCACCAGCCAAAAGTTTGGACACGCCAAGGCTCCAACAATGGAGGCTGATAGAGTGTCGCATCACATGACCTGGCCACCTGGCCCAAACACAGCAGCCATGCTTTTGGAGGAGTTTGACCAGAGAGTGAAGGAAAATCAGGCCATGTGTGCTCACGTGTATGTGGGACCTCCTTCAGAAGAGCTGGAGAAACATTCCAGGAGGCCACCTCATGAATCTGGTATAGAGAAGAAAGTAGAGTCAGCCAGTCGCTGGAGCTATTGGAATTGGGGTAAAGGGCCTTGCTCAAGGGCCCAGTGGTGGGATCACTCTGCCAACCCAGGGATTTGAACCAGCAACCTTCTGAGTACTAAACAATAGAGCTGCTCCCCCCATTCAACAAGTCATTTTTTTGTTTAATACTTCTTTGGTCAGTGCATAATTCCATATATGTTATTTTTTAAGTTTGATGTCTTTATAATTATTATATTGGGAACAGTACAAATAAACCATTCTATAGGTAGGTCTGCCCAAACCTTTGACTGGTGCTGTATGTTAAAAGGGTAAGTTTAACTTCCAGTACTTTCTAAATGCTATCAACTATCAATGACACTAAATGGATGTTACGTAATTGCATTCGTGAATTTTTTATTCTTCTAAGCTGTTAAAACTGGACTTTGGCCGTGGTGCATATGAGCAGACTGCAGTTTATAGCACCTTCTGGTGAAAGTCTGAACAGGTATCAGTGTAATAAAGTACAGCGATATAATAGCATGGCAGTCCAGGATGGGGATTGTTGTTGAAAATCATTTTGCTCATTCTGAAATACAGTTTTCATTTCCTCTTCTTTATCAAGCCTGACGAGAATAAACACATGCTGTCCCTGCAGTTCAGCTGGAAGGGCGGGATGAAAGCGAAGGGCAGCATCTTTATGGGCGTCAGTCCCGAGTTCGAGTTCGCCATGTACACCCTCTGCTTCCTCAGCTCACGCCACGAGAGACTCAGGGTGTCCTTTAGCCTTTACGAGGTTGACGTCGTGTGTCACCACCACAATCACATGCACATTGGCACCACGTATCCTGTCCTCATCAGATACAGATCCACCTGATCAAGTTAAGCTAAAAGAAATCTTAGTGTGAAGAGTCTTTTCTTTTGTGTCATTTTAAATCATAATAAAACTTACAAAACTTTTGTGTGTGATACAGAATTTTATCTTCTTGGGCATTTGGTACAAACAATAACAGTGCTGTGAAAAAATGATGTTTACATGGTCTGATATAAAGTCTGACAAAGTGTGTTACTTTAACCACTCCATAACCTCTCCTAAAGTCACCCCAGGATTTGCAGCAACCACTAGTGCACCTTTTGTGGTTTATTAATACCTCACTGACTTTTAACACTAATTCAATTAATTAAGAGAGCTGGTGGTGAGATTTAACGAACATGTAGAACGGCTGGGGTGATGCTGAGGAGGGGTTTGGAAACCAAAGCAGTCTTCTTCCAGCAGTCCAACAAAAAATCTTTTTGGCAAACAGAAAACAATCTTGTTTTGTTTTTCTTAATTTGCATATTTTCTGATGTTACATTATTTTTCGTCTGAAATATTATACATTTACCAACCACATAAGTAGCTTAATACTTTTTCTTCTGTAGATTACTATTAGTCAATTTATCCCTCTGACTGTAGGCAACACATTCCTTTTTCCCTACCATCAATCCATCCATCCGCCTTATCCAGTATAGTAACAGATGCTTAAGAATTCCCTGAAGGGAAAAAAATCAGCTTTGAAATCACCCAGAATGATTTTATTGTTGGCATTATTGTACATTGAAACCGGATATCTTGCAAGCGTGAATGGTGAGGAACAGGATATCACGCTCAAGCAGCGGCACGCCACCAGCGTTTGCAGCCATTATTGTTGTTGCCCTCACACGGAGAGCGGGGCTGCAGGGGAGGAGCGCCGCATCTCACTGCGCAGACAGTCAGCGGCCCTCAAGCTCTAAATTCTCTCGCTTTCGGGACGGGATCGCAGAGGCCTCGAGCCCGAGAGACAATGACGGAGCCAAGCGGCAGGTATCGGCAAGTAAGTTACCCTGGGCGGCGGGCGGCGGCCGGGGAGCGGGGCCGCATTCGGGGATCGCGAGGCGCTGCGCTGCGCAGGAAACGCCCAGGATTGGCCGCGGAGATTAGGCCTTACTGTTTTCGTTGGGGGAGCTCTCTTTAACTGGCTGTCGGCAACCTTCGCCAGTTCGCTTTATAGTGTTTTCTGTGGGTCTTGATGTGGTTTAAACCCGATGGTTATTTATTTATAAACCACAACGCCGAGCAAGTTCGTTAGACGTTTGGTGGATCTTGGATTTGATGGGACTCCGTCAGTATGTCCAATTCGGGACGTCACACGAACTGCCATTCGATTAGTCACGTTTATTTTTGTCCGGAATAAACATAAACACCATTAGTAACCCGACATAACCTGTTTTCCTGGTATGTTTTACTGCGTATTACATTAGATCTTTAATAAACGTAGTTGTCTCATTGTTATGAAAGGTGGCAAACATTTTCCCTACCTGGAAGGCAAGTAAGGCTGGTGTTTCTCAGTAAGACCAAATCGTTAGATATTTCCCTTTCGTTTAGCGGTGCTTTTGCTCCTTTTTAAAGTGTCAGAATGGCCTTTTCTCCGCCCGTCTCGGTCGCACCTTTCAGTCACTAAGCAGCGTCTCGCGGCGACCCCGTCATGCAGACCACGTGACGGTCAGTGGGCAGCGTGGCACTGCACTGTCCGAACGATAACTGCGTCCTGCGCGGCTTTTCAGACCTCTGATGGCGTGTTGCCGTTAAGTCCGGAGCGAGCAGCGCACTGGCAGCCCGTCTTTGCATTGCCGCTTCACACGTTTTCGCTATGATCCCCCACAAATTTGATATTTTCCGAGGAAGCGATTGTGAGCCAGCAGGTGAGGCCTGTGGGGCGGACTCTTAGGGTTAAGTGTTGGTGTCAGGTGTAATGCTGGTATCCAGTGTCACTGCTCCCAGTGTCTGATGACGGCTAACTAGTGCAACAGCGAGTTGCCTCTGCTCATTTGTAAATTCTGCCTGAATACTGGATTATATGGTTTAAATGAAGGCCAAGTGATAACTAATAAATATAATGACCAGCTTAATCATTTATTCTGATGCGCGAACTGTCCGTTAACATTCAGAACACTGTGACACAACATCATGAATATTCCTGGTGGTTAATAGCCCAGTGTATGAGGTCACCAGGGTACATGACCAGGCTGCTTTGTTGCCAGTAGCTACAGTGTCACTATCCTGTAGGATGACCGTGCGAAATGCCGGACGGTGGGTCACTATCCGTGCGAAATGCAGGATGGTGGAATGACTTCTTTGGACATCTGCCTTTGCGCACGGCTGCTTCACAGGGGACTCTGAGCCTTCTCGCTGGCTGACCGACACACCCTGTGTGCCTCCACAGCTCACGGACGAAGAGGAGCCTGGGGAGGGTCCCCCGGGGACCACTGATGCCCCACCCCCCTACAGCAACGTCACAGCACCCAATGCAGGTGAGACTGCTGCAGCGACGACGGTGCTCCTGACTCTCCCTGAGGCACGCTAACCTGGGGGCTTTTCCCGTTTGGGGAAACCAGCCACCTGGCTCCGTAATGGCCGGGTGATCTGTGAGGCTCTAGTGAGTCACAGACAATGATTTGTTGCTTGAATGGGGCTGTAAGTCATCCTGTTGCTGCCTTTATGGCCATGTGTGTGCTAGGCTGTGTCACTGTCCATCCAACGGCCTCACTACTGCAGGTCACGGGGAATAGGCTGTGTCACTGTCCATCCCACGGCCTCACTACTGCAGGTCACGGGGAATAGGATGTGTCACTGTCCATCCCACGGCCTCACTACTGCGGGTCACGGGGAATAGGCTGTGTCACTGTGCATCCCACGGCCTCACTACTGCGGGTCACGGGGAATAGGCTGTGTCACTGTGCATCCCACGGCCTCACTACTGCGGGTCACGGGGAATAGGCTGTGTCACTGTGCATCCCACAGCCTCACTACTGCGGGTCACGGGGAATAGAACAGCAACGGTGGACAGGTTCTCTGCAGGTCTTCCTGTGATCCTTTTCGTGACTTCCCTCTGTGGTGTGTCTTTGTGACTTAATTTATTTTCTACACCCCCCCCAGCTTATTTTGAGTTCAAAGAAGATGGGTCCTTCCCTAACCCTCCTTCCTACCATGTGGCCACATCACTCCCGTCCTACGACGAGGCGGAGCGAACCAAAGCGGGAGTCAGTGTCCCGCTCGTCACTGCCAGGGTGAGCTTGGATGCCCGAGTGTCGCGTCACTGTGGGCTGGGATCACAGGAGGTGCCAAGCATTCCAGCGTACCTGTACTCAGTACAGTGCAAATGAATGCGTATAAACTAAAGCATTCCAGCGTACCTGTACTCAGTACAGTGCAAATGAATATGTATAAACGAAAGCATTCCAGCGTACCTGTACTCAGTACAGTGCGAATGAATACGTATAAACTAAAGCATTCCAGGGTACCTGTACTCAGTACAGTGCAAATGAATATGTATAAACTAAAGCATTCCAGTGTACCTGTACTCAGTACAGTGCAATGAAGCATCCTTTCATTCATTCCGAACCCTCTGCAATAGCTGCCTGCCCCCGTCGTCTCGTTTTACTTGTTGTCTCTTTGCCGCCCTTGCATTGCTCACACGCAGCACAGTGAACTACTGGATACCTCTGAGGACATAACGCTCCGTTACATAGAGGTATGCTGACAGAGTGCGTTTGTTGTGTAGCCTTTCCCAAGCACGTGGCCTGCATAGTGTGAACACGGGGCAGCATCCAGTGTGGACATAGGCAAGCAGAGGACACGCCCCTTCCCTCTGGGGCAAGCAGAGGACACGCCCCTTCCCTCTGGGGCAAGCAGAGGACACGCCCCTTCCCTCCCCCAGAATGTCAAACTTAAATAGCAGTGAACATTCTCTCCTGAACACTGGGCACAACAGTGGCCCTCCTGGGCTGTGTTTCTGTCCAGTGACACCAAAATAAACATCTGGTAATATTGACACCGGTAGCCAGTATGGCCGCCTCTTGGAGTGCATTGCTCCGTGGGTCCTTCAGGCCACTTGCAGACGGGTGTCAGCTTGTGTGTGACTGGCTGTGAGGTCAGCACAAGCTCTTGTACGCAGCAGGTGGACGAGCAGAGAGCAGCTCAGCGGCCGATGACCTTTGTGTGAGTCACTTTCAGCTGAGCTCCCCTCTGAGTCAAACCGCTGCGTAGAAGCTCTAAGATGCCTTTAGAGTTTGATTTAGATTCAGGGTCACAAATTCTGCCTTTCTCTGGAATCGTCATTCCGATGTAGGACGCTGTGTGATAGCCACACTTGCCAGTGTCTCTGCCCCCCCCTCTACAGGATGATGACTTTGCCGCCAGGGACGACTTTGATGACGCCGACCAGCTGCGGATAGGGAACGACGCCATATTCATGCTGACTTTCTTCAGTGAGTCTGAGCGAGTTTGACCCCTGTTCAGTGTGAGTGTGGTGACTGCAAGGGCAGAGAAGCGTGGGTCTCGGAGGCTGCAGTTTGTCTGGCCCCGCCAGTATCGCTTATGCGTGCTCTGAGTGTGCCCTCTAGTGGCCTCTAGTGGACAACTGATGCCAGTGTGGAAAATTCCATGTTAATAAGAAGGACGATGACTAAATGCGTGAAAAGAAACAGCAGGGTTTAGCCATGACACTGAATTTATTGGGAGGTGTAAGTAAGCACAGTGTAACTAATAATTCCCCCCCTCCCCCCAGTGGCATTCCTCTTCAACTGGGTGGGCTTTTTCCTGTCCTTCTGTCTGACCACATCAGCAGCGGGACGCTATGGTGCCGTATCTGGGTTCGGGTTGTCGCTCATCAAGTGGATCCTGATTGTGCGGGTGAGATGGTGGTCGATGGGCCCCCCCGCCCCCACTCATTTGAAAGTTCTTCACACTTTTGTTTTCCTTTTCCAGTTTTCCACGTACTTTCCTGGGTACTTCGACGGCCAGTACTGGCTGTGGTGGGTGTTCCTGGTGCTCGGTGAGTTACGCTCACGACGGCGTCTGTGTTGTGGTGTCTCCGTGACCCCGTCACTTACTCCGTGGCGCTGTCCTGCTGTGCGCTGGTGAACACGCCGTGCTTTTCTTCCCCCAGGACTCCTGCTTTTCCTCAGGGGATTTATCAACTACGCCAGGGTGCGGAAAATGGCTGATTCCTTCTCCACACTGCCCCGAACTAGAGTCCTCTTTATCTACTGAAGGTATGTCAGGAACTGGTTTATAAGGTGTAGCAGACAGGCTGGTAAGTGATGTGCAGAACCCAGGACAGAGGACCATGCATGTTTCCCTGTTATTCTGTAGCAGGTGCTTATTGTAACCATTTTTTTGGCTTTTATTATTCAGGGAACACGGAAGAAGCTGAGTCCCACTAGGAAGCTACAGCAATCCTACAGCAATCTTCTGGATCTCCGAGATAGACCGCTGATTCCCAGAGGGATCCGCTCTTCAAATATCATTCCCCCCCGTCAATACTTTCTATGTTTGTAGATGGAATAATTTACTAGTGGATGCTGAGAATTCTATTGAATCGTTAGTGGCTAATGTTAAGTGCTACTTGAAAACAAGTCTGTGATGTACGAATAATGCCGTATGATCTTTATACAATTAGCATGCATTATCCCTTTGTCGGCCAGTAGAGGGCGCATGGTCATTCTTTTCTGTCTTAATGCATGTAGTCTGGTGGCGCCGTTGCTCAGGCGACTGATGACGAGTCACTGTGGGGGCGGGGATGTGGATTTTCCTTGGTCCGCACAGTGTTTGCACTTTCCAGTGCTTTAAGGCTGTTGGCCTTAAAGCACTGATTTCTAATACAAGTTGTAAATTTTGAAATGGCTCTTTCTAGGAATAGTTTGAAATACAGTTAAAAAAATTTTGGGTGAACTTATTGCACAGAAGATTGTGTAGCGCGCGCGTGTGTATGTGCGTGCATATTTTCCGCCGTCCAGATAAGGCGGCTTGGCGCTGGTCCTGGCGTGGGATCTGCTCCCCTCAGGTACAGTGAGATGATCAGGCCTGTCTGCCGAGTCGGACGCCCACCAGCTAGTGCTCGCTGGGGCCGGGAGCTTGCAGCCCTCCTGTGAACTGGAGCAGCTCACCCACTGGGCCGGACACCCAGGGCACCAGCAACTTTGCATACTTTTCTCACCTTTTAATTAAAACAGAAGCTGCAAGTCCCCTTTTAACAAAGCATGTGACCAGTAAATTCTGTCTTAAAGGTGTTTGATATTTCATACCCTTTGTTCTGATCTTGGGGGGGTGAGGGGGGCTGTGTTTTACTTGTGATGGGAGAGAACCTTGTTTCTGAAGAGCACCACCATTGTAAGAGTTAAACGATGACACAAACGTGAGCAAGACTGTAAATACGGACATCTCGAATAAATATCACTTCTGTCTGTGCGTGGTGTTATCGCAAACCTCAGTGTGATCACTGGTGAACTGATGTGGGTACTCGTCTGAAGAAATTGGTTTACTATGATTTCATTAAACTACCAAAATTAACATAAAAAGAAACACTAAAATTTCTGGCTTGAGTGCTGCTGCACCATAAAACAGGATTTCAGTGAAGTTGGAAATTATATTACAGTTATACACGTTCATCTGTGCATGGAAATTAGTTAACTGACATTTTTAGTGCGTTTCGAACAGTTTTGTCGGGTTTTACTCGTCCACCCGGGTCTTTGTCTAGGCTTTGTTACGCAATACCTCTTCGCCGCCACTGGAGGGAGCGCTATCCCTGCTCTTGCAGCACTGCCATAATCCCTGCGCCTGGTTCACGGGAACCTGTCGGCGGTCTCTGCCCGGTGGCAGTCTAGCTGGAGGGTGCTGTTAGGCTCAGGGTCAGACTTACGTCGGGCGCCGCAGGTCTATTCTTCGGATCCTGACCGACTTTAGGGCAGCGATAACTTAAACATAAAATTGACGGTTTTATGCGGACGTGTGCAGGACGTCTTCCCACAGCAGAGCTTCCACTAATGTTAATGGTTCTCCTGTTAAAAATCCGCTGGGGCATCATGGAGGCGTCGCCGTTATCTGCAGCTACTAATTTAAGTCCAGTTCAGCCGCCTTGACGGTTCCTGACCGAGAGGAGTGAGAAGATTTCCATATCCCTCTTCTTTATTAATCGGGGCAGGTAAATTAATGACGTTTGTTGCTGGCTTGACACTTTTATTCCCAGTGATTTACGACTGTCACCCGTTTGTACAGCTGCACATTTTACTGGAGTAATTTAGCACCAGGCTCAGGCAGACCCTGGTGGGGGGGTTTGACCCCGCAACCTTCAGGTTATGAGGCAATTTCCTCAAACACTAAGGTGTCTGCCACCCTGAAGCCCACCCCAATGATGTTTTTGTCTACTGTGTACTCCTAGGCAGGGGTGCCACAAGGCAGGGGGAAGTTTGGACAACTCCAAGGGCCCCTGACTGACAGGGAGGCTAGAAATTTTGGAAAATGTCTGGACTGGGGGGCCCGTTATGATATGCCTTCATGGGGCTCAAAATCTCTAGCAACACCTCTGCTCCTAGTATCCAGTATGTTTTTGTTGTGCTCTTGTAGATTGGTAGTTTGATTTAGGAAAAATTAGAACACAGAGTTAATGTTATGAATCATTTTTTCCTGCGACACCCCATCAGGAGACTCCTTCTGTCTGGGGAGGGAACGGGCACCTGCAGTGCCAATATGTGTCTGTGGTGTGTCAGGTTTGCGGCTCGTGTGGACACTGGGGGGAGGGAAATTGAAGGTGCAGGTACTGAAGCACAATGAAGACGCCGCTCCGATTCCGTCACACTGTTTGCCACATACCTGGCCAGGCAGAAGCGCAGGTGTGACGATTCGTCAGCTGTCCTGCAGGGGGCGTGGGTGAGTCAGCTGTCAGTCAGGCTCTGCCTCACTGCTGCTGACTTCAGTTTTTCTGTTGATGTTGGAAAATCCACCCATCCATCATCCTAACACTTACTTAGTATGGGGGGACACTGGAGCCTGTTCCAGCCAATCAGCAGAGGGCTCTAGGTGGGGCACATCCCGGACAGGATGCCAGTCCATCACGGGGGGGACACTGGCCAATCTATTTCACTTAACTTTATATTTGCATTTATTTAGTAGATGCTTTCATCCAAAGTGATGTACATTTTTATAGACAGAAAGCAGGACTATGCATCCCTGGAGTGAAGGATTATGGGCCGTGCTCAGGGGTCCAACGGTGACATCACTCTGCTGACCCTGGGATTTGAACTGGTGACCTTCAGATCCATGACGCAGCTTGTCTTTGGACTGTGGTGAGAAGCTGTATTTCCCAGAGGAAAATCAGGTATCACAGGGAAAACATGAGAACTGCAGACATAGAACAAGCGTGGGATTGCAGCCCTAGGCCAGGAGGCCTGATGTGTCAGTACTGCCATGCATGTTGGGGAAAAATATATTGATAAAGAATCAGGAAATAATCTTCTTTCTGTAACTCTTTTCAGATAAACTTCTGGGACAAGGGTCCAAAACACAAAGCTATTTATTTTCAGAAAAATGTGCATTAGAATTTCGCTTGATCAGTATTGAAAAAACAAGCTACCTCAGTTTAAGCAGCCAGCTCCAGAGAGAAAGTGAAACGTCTCAGCTGTGTCAGCAATGAGGGGTCATTGCTCTTTAATGATTAATCTCTGGTTGCATTGATCTTTAATGATTAATATCTGGTTGCATTGATCTTTAATAATTAATCTCTGGTTGCATTGGTCTTTAATGATTAATCTCTGGTTGCATTGATCTTTAATGATTAATCTCTGGTTGCATTGGTCTTTAATGATTAATATCTGGTTGCATTGGTCTTTAATGATTAATCTCTGGTTGCATTGATCTTTAATAATTAATATCTGGTTGCATTGGTCTTTAATATATTAAGATTAATCTCTGGTTGCATTGGTCTTTAATGATTAATCTCTGGTTGCATTGATCTTTAATGATTAATCTCTGGTTGCA
>JABFEB020000002.1:5867711-5881917 GCA_019775895.2 Stomatorhinus ivindoensis | reverse complement strand
CCCCCCCCCCCCCCCGATGCTGCCTTGGCCGTAGCTGCACTCTGGTTCTCACCATAAACGTCTCAGACTGTTAATGAAACTGGGCTTGAGCTCCACAGAACAGCAAAAAGAAGCATAAAACAGTCACAGGTCCAGCTGATCTTTCAGCGCGCAGGACCTGTCCAGCCCAGCGCTCTGCCGGAATGTCCGCTGGATGCAGACACCATGCTGGAGGCCGTGGTGGTTCTTGGGAATTCTATTTGCTCTTGATGTGAAGCAGAGAGCTCAGTGTCATCCCTGCAGCCCCTGACCCATGTCTTGCAGGAGGAGCTCTTTATAGAGTATTGGAGCAACATTCGTTGTTGCTAAACCAGGCTGAACTGAAGGGGTTGATACTGAGCTGAAGAATGCGTGTTTTAACCTCGGGCAAATTTAGGAAGTCCACACACACACACACACACACACACACACAGCGCAAGGTTTCCCTGTAATTAATACGGAAAGACAAGCAGTGGCCTGTCATCCACATGAAAAAACCCAGCACCTGCCTTTTCTGCCAAGAGCTGCCGTAGGTTTTTGCGATTTGTCTCTCGTCACAGTTGCCAGTGCAGGGAATGCATTCTCCAACCTGCTGTTTAAGTCGCATGCGGAAACTAGCAGTTAGGGCACCTACACGAATCACTTGGCGCTCAAAAAGAGTCGTGGCTTGGACAGACATCACTTACTGGAAGGACAACACAAGGTTATGTTTAACAATATATATATTTAATTTCAATGTACATTCTGTTTTGACAAGGCTTTTAAAACTCTTCATCACAAACAAAAAAAAGCAATTAAAATAAATACTATATAAAATAGAACTTCAAAATAAATATTTCTATAAAGGGAAATTGTGAGTTTCTTAAACATGACAAAAACTAATATAGATTATTTCCTCAACATTTAAATGGCACAGAGAGTACATGAAGCCATCGGTGTGAAAAGAGGTTAGGGGTAATATAACTATCACTATCCACAGGATATGATCTCAGACAAGTATGGAAGGACCGTCAGATTCAGGCAATGTCTCCGTGGGAGCAAACTGTTCATTGGGCAGTTAATAAGACTACAATTACAGTGGGACTTGTGGTTACACGTGTGTTTAACAGGCCAGGGGGAAAGGAAGCAGCTTTTCATTACCAAAATGGATGAAGGCTCCTTTTCCCCATTGAAAGTCAGGGAATCTGGAATGCTCATAATATTTAAAATTAATTGTCAACTTGTCTTGGAATTGGGTGGATAAAAGTGAAGTTTGATGGAACCAAATGGAACTAAAGCGATTTGACGAGTCTGTGGGCTCAGAAAAAAATGAGTGTACCCTCAATCTTTGCAATGAGGCACCAATTGCATAAGCGAGAGGTATTTTTAATAAACAAGAAAAGTATTGAAAGAAATGGGTGGATGCTGCTCTGTCCTCAGCCATACTTAAGTACCACGTAGGTTTTTCCTACAGGATGGCAGCACAACGTGTACAAGGAGACAGGTACCCTAGACTGCCATTACCCTCCATCTGCCATCTTCCTTAAGGTGACCCTGATGAGTGGCAGCTGTTTGTGGGCTGAGCTTTCATCACCCACTTCTCCTTTGTCCCCAAGGGTTTGCAAATCTGCAGCTAATGCCAGGAAGTGTGACAGACGCCTGAGGAACCTTCTGGAAGGTGGGGCAGAGAGGACAGCATCCGTGCATGAATGTAAGGATACCGCATTCCGAGCTTTTCCGCTCAGTTTGAGTGCACAAAACAAAAGAGAAATAAAATTTAAAATAGCGCTCTATACTCCTTTGGCTAAAGCCCTGGAATACCATAATAATCACTAAAATAGATCTTATGGGAAAACTTTACGTATTTACAATAGGACTATATCCTTTACAACTGTAAGGTCAAGAGCAGCACATCGTAGACTATGCTCAAAATAGAAACGGCATGTGACGCACGGATTGGGAGATCGATGACTGATGTTAACTGAGGTCCTGTGTAATACTGTCCCCGTGTTTACATGTAGGGTTTGCTTGATCATAAAGAAAGAAAACAACCGAAAAGGCTTGTGCAAGTCTTGCTACGTTTTTTTTTCCTCTCCTTGAATCGGATGCTTGAAATCCATGAAAACAGCATTTTCCGCTGACATGTTGCAATTCTCATGTCCCCCCCCTTGGAAACGACGGGGGAGTGAAGGCGTGTTATCTGCTCAGGAAGAGTAGCAGAGCAGCCCGCCCCGCACACATTTTTCCGTGCGCTGGAAGCGAGTGAGGATCTCCCTGAGGTCTTTCCCTACAGCCACCCGCGTTCCTGCTTTACCACACATTCTAGGTGCATTACGACTGAATGTCCCAGACATGCTGAACTGTGTTTTTAAATTGGAATCAGATATCCGTGTCTCATAGAACATTTTCTATATTCAAATAAAGGCCAATAAACACTCCTACATTGTTCATGGGAATTTCAACTCCCTTCTGAAAGGGGAAGCTGGATTATCAGAACAACATTTGGACTGGGGGTGTACAGAGCGGACAAATGTTAATTGGTACCGTTTGTGTTGTCTGCTCGATGGAAATGAGCCCGATTCCCAGCCAGCGGGCCAGCATGGCTACTCTGTGCAAGGTCCTAACACGTTTAGCTGAACTATGAAAACAACTGCATCCGCAGGCAGAGAGAGTGCAGCGTTGCGGAGAGAGCGGAGTGACAGACTGCAGGGACTTAGCTGTCGTCGCTAGGTTACTGCCGTCTTGGTCACATGTCGACCGTTGACCGCAATGCACTGAGGGAGGGTGTCTAGAGTTCAGTCATACGAGGAGAAGGTCAACAAACCCTCTTAAGTACCATGATCTCAGCTGCGTCCTGCAGCCGATCTTCTCAGAGCCTCCACAGCTGGGGCCGGTTGGAGCTGGCTGGGCCCGGCCTATCAGGAGAGCCGCTTGTCCACAGCACCCCCCACGCCGTCCTCCTCGGCGCCCTTATAGACGGCCGGGTGCTTGCAGCGGCACCCGGGCCGGCTGGCACGGTCGTAGCACTTCTGCGAGAGCTTGGCACAGCCGGTGGCGGGCGGATAGCAAATCAGGCAGGGCAGCACCAGAGACAGGGCGGCCATGAAGGTCCAGCGGGCGCAGCAGTGGGAGCCGGAGCAGGCGCAGGGTCTCTCGGCGCAGGATCCCTCGTCGTCCTCGTCGTCGGTGCAGTGGTAGAGGACGCCTTTGACGAGGCACATGCAGCTGGCGCTGTCCACCGCGGTCTGGGCTGAGCACACGCACTCCTGGTTGCACACCCAGCAGGAGGGCAGTGTCCTGGGCAGGGTACAGTCCGTGCAACGACACCTGCCACAGTGGCGACAGGGTGGCGTGTGTCCGTCCACGACCCCTGTGGCCTTGGGGGCCTGTGGGCTGGCGAGGCAGGGGGAGCCGGAGGCGGGCGCCGCATGGTCCAGGAGCCTCTGATCAGAAGAGGTGCTGCCACTGCTGCAGCTGCTGATGGAGCCCGGTCGGCCCCCAAAGGAGATCCAGGGGTGCGTGACGTCACGGGGCTCACAGCGCGGCAGGCAGTCCGGCGGCGCCGGCGCCCCCTTCTGGCTGGGAGGCTGCCGCGACACCACGGCCGGACAGTCAATATAGTCGTTCTCCACGCCGGAGGATTTGATCTGGTCGATGGGGAAGATGGAGAGCGGGTGCTGCAGCCGTCCGTAGCCGTTCAGCAGGGGCTGCACCATGACGGAAGCGGAGACTCCGGGAATGTGGTGAGGGACCCTCGACTCCATGTGAGCGTCTGCTAATCCTGCACGGAGGGGACAGCTGCGTTAAATCCGCGTCGGAGACCCCAAAACACGACGTCCTGCGTCTAAAAATATCAGTCGACAATTCATTTTTAATGATACTCAAGATGTACTTTTGATACTCATTAAGCTGTAGTAGATATCGGTTTATCACTTCTCGATAATTTACATTCAGTTGTTTTAGACACGTTAACAGAATCTATATCTACGCAAACAATAATAATAATAATAATCATAATAAACGCAATGGGATTTAAGCTTTATCCGATGTGGCGTGTTCGTATTGGTCTTCTGTAGGAATAATATCCTCAATACACAGCGATTTAACACGGGCAGATCTGCCAAATGCCTGCGAAGCTCCCCAGCCGCGTACCGTCCGAGGCTGATCCACCGCAGGTGTCCGTGTCGCTGGCGCGTCTCCAGCGACTCCGGAACGGAAATTGTGTATTTTATTGCTTTTCAATAAAGTCAAAAAATCGTTTTATACTACCTTAACCGGAATCCACCTTGGATTTCTACTAACAGTTTGCATGGTATAGTGCTTCAAATGTATAATTGGACAGCATTTTATCACCTTTAGCAAATATCTTCCAGATGTGAAGTTCTGCCCATATTTATTGCCGTCTTAAATCCAGCAAGGATCATATCTTAATCTCTCCGTCTGATATTACTTTCCAAAGCTTACCTGAGTACATATTGTAATTATGCACGCAGATAACTATTTGGAGTCAATATTAATCGCTACAGGTCAGAAGCTTTAGTTAAATCATTGGTGATATTGCGGGTTATTGTATGAAGCACTCCAACAAAGACAAAATTAGCTGAAATTTCATTACAGTGCAAAAAGTATGCTGGATATTATACGTACAAACGTCACTGGACTCCATTAAATCTAGCACGTAATTATGCTGATTTTTGCTCTACAAAGACAACCAATTCCTTTCCTTATTGATGGACATACATACTCACAAACATCTGCAGTTTGACATTTAACATGTAACAGCGGTCCTTCTGCAGTATGCAGCCTCAGAAAAAGACCAGAGATCTGGTCTCGTTAACTACTCTCTGCTTGACAGTGAGACAAAAAGGACGATGTGACCCTACCCAGGCTTATAAAAAGACCCAGAGCCGTTTAAAATCGTCACAAGTGAACAGTGACTGCACATAATGCTGGTACCGCGATTTCATAATGTGAGTTCTTATCTTATTGTTCTCCACGGTATTAAACCCACTGTAAGATATCGCCGTTTAACATTTAGAAAATACGCATGCCCCCGTTTTTCACGAAAGCCTACTTTTTCCAAACCCAGTGCAGTGCTCATGAAGTGAGATCCGTGCTTACGTCCATTTCCAGAGTTCTGCAAAATAAAACGCTGGTATCTCTGACCAAATAAATGCGGCTCGGTTGTAATCTGTGAATAACGAGAAAATACACAAAACATAAATACAGGTCAGAGTGCGTACCTGAAGCAGGAAAATGCGCATTTCTTTTTCCGACCCGTTCAGATGCATAGGTACTCCAAAGCTGTCGCTCCAGGTTAAAAACTCCAAAGTCTCCGCTGACTTGAACTGTACTGCAATACGGACATGAGCTGGAGCTGCGATGTTGCAACTGCTGGGGAAATGGCTTTTATGAATGGGAGGGTGGTGGTCCCACTGCGCAGATGCGCTGGAGATTTTTTTTATGAATGGGCGGGCATAGCGTTTCAGATCGAGATTATCGTTTTATGAATGGAAGGAATCGGCACGCTACTGCGCAAGCGCCATGTCCGAAATTCATGAATGGAGGGATCGGGGTGTTTTCTTCTGAAGGGCAGCGTTAGAGTGGATTACATGAATGGATTAGCATGTACCTCACGCCACGTATCCTCTTTATTTATGCCTCTGCAGATTGAATTATTTCGGCAGGAGCTTTTGCCCTGAAAACTTGATTTCCACGGGGATTTCGTTTGCGCGTTTTATTTTACTGACATTACTGATGGACGAAATACACAAAGACAAAAGCAGCGGCGCACAAATGATTTAAAATGACCGCTTCGGAATCGTCCAGCAGGCCCGAAAGCCGTTTTAGTCGGCGAGTTTCGATGTGACATTTCCGTTTCGACTTATACTCCTGATTTGTAATTTCAATACTGTTGTGTATAATATAAAAGCAAAAGCAAACCCCTTTTACATTCCTGAAACAGACGTTGTAGCAGACGAAAAGAACGGATTAGTTTGAGAGCTTTCATACTTCAAACTCAACCCAAACCACCATAAAAGCGCATGTAAGTTGGCGGCCCGCCAAACCTATAAACTCTGCTCAGTGTTTAGTCACCTCCGGCAGCCAAATAATGAATAATGGATTAATTTTTAGCTCACGGGATGTGCACTTTATACTTTTAGCAGCATGTCTCCTTCGCAGGAAAATAAAAAGACAGCAGATGGCGAAGCTTGCAGGTCTTTAAACGAAGCTTTCTGCGCTTTGTAGATTTAAAACCTCCCTTAAAATGGATGCGCCACAATTTTCTTTAATCTAAAATGGATTCTAAAGGTTTGTCATTGCTAAGGTAACTGTAAATACATGGCCAAATGTGAAAAGTACTGTTACGTTACGTTCTTGAGATGGATGTTTGTTAAGAAGTTCGTGTGATGCGTAAGCAGTGAGTGGGCTCGGCCCGCATGGGGGGCTTACAAAAGGACAGGATGTTGTTGATTTGTACCAAAACCCTACTGAGGGAATTACTGTAAATTGCCTTCATCCCGCCGTCTGATGTTCCTACCGCCTTGTCCCGCTCCCACGGACACCGGCTACGAGCCGGCCGAAGGACGACTGCCGGTTATTGAACCGAAAAAATAAAATAATTAAAACGGTAGTAACGCAACAAATGATGAGATCTGTAGTAAAGAACATTCTAGGTGAAGTAATTCTTTAGTGTTGTGAATGACCTGCATCGAGGGCAAATGCAGAATGCATATCAGTTTGAGACGTTAAATGTTTATTGTGTATAAATTATTTTGTCTTGTGGTCGGCAGACTCGGGCAGTCTACAGTCCCGGTTCTGTCTACAGTCTACAGGATGTCTCTTTACTTTATGCCCTTGAGCAAAGTAGGGAGCCTGAAATGCAGGTGTTTTTGGTGTGTGTCCGTGAGGTTCCCAGACTCCCTCCCGCACAATTACACGTGTCGGGTTATATAACCCCCCCTCATAGGACCCCGGTGCGAGTTGGTGTGGCCAGGAAAGAGAGAAACGCTTTTACACACGAGTGCTTTGTCTTAATCCCGTGAGTTATGTGGCTGTCCTGCGTGAATTGGCACTGACCAGCGGTCCTGCAGAAGTCCGCCTGATGTCTGTCAGTTTGGCCGCGACTGTCCCGGGACCCGCGCAGACTGGTGACTCTCCCTGCCGCCCCCTGGAGGACGGGCTCCCCCTTTGAGTCTGGTCCCTCCCAAGGTTTCTTCCTTCTCGGGAGTTCTTCCTTGCCACAGTCACCTATGGCTTACTCACTGGGGGCTTTGAGACGACGTAACGTTGTGATAATGCGCTATACAAAAATACATTTGTTTGTTGTTGTGATGTAACGCCCGGCACAGCTACGGAGCTGACTGGATTTTCCGGTCTCGCAGAGCCATCCTGGGCTCAGGGGTGTCGCAGGGTAGTGAAAGCGTGGGCGGTTATGCAAGGTGGCAGGAAGCAAGAGCAATAGGGGCATGTAGAGGGGTAAAGGAACAAAGAGTACAATAAGGGCCACTGCGCGCCGCAGCCCTGCCCTTACAGGTAGGCTTAAGGGGCACTGAGACATGGCTTCCTGTGGAGGCCTGTAATCAGCCAGCCTGACTGAGCATGCTCCTCACGCCCTGTTTACTCTATGCCGCCCCCTTTGCCCCCCCCCCCTGTATTTATGCATGTCAGACGGAGAACATGACCGAGAATGTGTCATGCAGGAATGGAACTGCGTACTGCAACCACCCCAAAATGTTATTGGGAAATCATACAAGTGGAAATGTCGGTCAGACCTCAGTATGGACATTCCTGTCATTAATTATGCAGTAATCTTAACGCATTCGGATAAAATGGTGACTTGGGGAAAATCGCGTTGAGACGTTGCCCGGGAAATATACAATTGCAGTACGACTGCCTATGGACTGGTATGTTTCTGCCAGAGCTGAACGTGCAGCTTGCAGATAAATATAAGTATGTAGAATATGCAGATATGGACAGAGTGATGGCGTCTAATGGTCTCATGTGCTCAGTTTAGAGATGACAGTTGTTGGTGAGCAGCCCCCCGCAGCCACGGTCATGCTGGTGAGGGTGGTGTTCAGATGTCAACATAGATGTCATCCTCTTAATGTAGTTGGTGTTCTGCTGATGTAGAGGGACATTTTGGTGTTTCGGGCTGGAGCTGGAGCTGAAATCAGGGGGCATCTGCGTGTGCAAGGTGGTGCAGTGACCAACGGTGACAAATCACAAGCATAAATCAGTCCTGCGCCAAGCCTGCTGTGCACAACTGCTTCTGGGCGTGTGAGTGCGTGTGTGCGTGACTGTGTGCACATGTGTCCGTGTGTGGCTGTGTGCGTCACTGTGTGATCATGTGTGACCGTGTGCGTGACTGCGTGTGTGTGTAAGTGTACATGGTGATCAGATCTTTTGGCACTTTACACGCTTCCATATGTGATGCAGTTGTACTGAAGGCGGGAAAATGTGGTGCATAAACAGAGCTTTGAGTGTCAGTGTGTGCAAAGGAGCACAGAATAAAGCGGCACTTATAATGCGGACGTGAGTCACTCTGCATGTGTTTGGGGAAACCTGCAGTGTCGAGGTGGCGAGCTTCATCTGTACACGGCTGTGAAATTGTTTAAAATAGCATAGACCCTGCTGCCCCCTACACACTGCTCTGTTTGCAGGAGAGACAATGGAAAGTGCTTTTTCAGCAGATCGTCAGAGGTGGCATGTAACAGCTAATCTTTTAATCAGACAGAGATAGTCCTGGCTCTTTGGTAATAATCATCCCAGGAAGTGTGTCTGTGTGTGTCTGTGTTTGTCTGATCAGATCAAAGGGTCCCCCCCCATCCCCCCAATTCTTATCATGTTTCTGTGTCCTTAGTTTTCACAATTACCCATTTTCAGATTCTGTTCCTCCAGTTTGCACCTCCCCATTAAGACAATGTAGAGAAGAGGCTGTGGCCACAGCTGATTGGCTCTTATTCCAGTGTAAACGCAGATGCGGATTGGCGCTTAATCCCTTTCTGTCCCCTGACGGCAGTCCGGGCTCTTAAAGCAATGCGTATTCAGAGACTCTCCTAATCGGTTGACTTTTGCACTTTGATCATAAACAATAGCAACATCAGCCCTTAATAAACACTATTTCACTGAGTAGTTTCCCTGCTGAATTTCAGCCTAGTTGTACCTAATTAAGTTATATGTCATATAGAGATATAGTATTGCGAAATCAGACATTGACTGAGATACAGCTGCTGTTTCATCAGCTAGTGATTATAGGCCTGGCTATTCCCAGTGCATTCCTGGTGTCGTGTCAAGGAATTTCTGGAGAGCACAAATTCTTGGGGCCCTGTGGAGGTGGGAGGTGGGAGGTAGGGGGGGGTCTCCTTTATTGAAGCCCCTGCTCCCTTCCTGTGGCGGTGTGGAAGGCTGGGGGGTCTGCCTCCGCTTTAAAGGAGAGGACGACCTCTGACCCAACTTGGGGTTCTGGGTGAACTCTGTCCACCGGCATGCCCTTTAACGAGGCGTGCCCCAAGGCTGCCGTTCTCCCGCGCGTCGTGTGCATTCTCCGCATTCCACCCGCCGCTCCGCGCACATTTCATTAGTGGTTGAAGCCCCGCCCCCTCGCTCCCTGGCTGGATCCCACTTAGTGTAGCTGACACAGGGGTGTCTTGCAGTCACGATGATGATCAGCCTTAAATGCCCTGTTCAGTGTCTTAGGTGGGGGGAGAGTGCACCTAGCTCTGATCTTCCTGGAGAGTCATGGTGGCTGTCTTTGTCCCTGTCTTTGTCCAAGTCTTTGTCCCTGTCCTTTTCCCTGTCTCTGTCCGTGTCTTTGTCCCTGTCTCTGTCCCTGTCCTTGTCTCTGTCCTTGTCTTTGTCCCAGTCCCTGTCCTTGTCTCTGTCCTTGTCTTTGTCCCTGTCCTTGTCTCTGTCCCTGTCTCTGTCCTTGTCTTTGTCCCTGTCTCAGTCCCTGTCCTTGTCTCTGTCCCTGTCTCTCTCCCTGGCTTTTAGCCTTGTGCTCGTCACTCATTTTCATGACCTCACGCATTTTCAGTTTATCACGTCTCCCCGGTGGAGCAGGTCCCCCCCCCCACCCTGCGGCACTCCCCTGGCCCGGAAGGAAGTGGAGGGAAATGCTGACTGGCCTCCACCTTCGTCAGCAGGAGGAAGGACAGACTTGACTAACCCTATCAGTGCAGCATCTCGGAGTTGCCGGCAGAAGCTATATTTAAGGTGTGATTCAGCACCACTGGCTCCAGCAGAGCAGAAAAGATCGGCACCCCTCCGTCCAGAGATGCCCTCGTTGACGACAGGCATCTAAAATAAGCTCCTTCTCGATGGCATGGCCTTCCTAATCTGCGCTGCTCGTGCTATGGGAAAGGGCATCGTCAAGGTCTTGGCTCTGTAAGGCACATTATCTTCTCATGGTGTCAGGTTCTGTTGGACATGCATATTTTGTATCTGATGAACAACAAATTTATGGATACAGCAATCTGACAACAGAGGCGGCGTCAGACCTGACTTTGGAATATTGTGCGTTAGCATCATGATCTAACCGGCCGTCCTCAGCTCCGTGTCTGTGGGAGACACGCTTCCTTTATTCGAAAATGAAGGCTATATTTTTTAGCGATGCAGCTAAGGCTCTATGCCGCTGACGCGAGGAGAAACGGAGCTGGCATCTCGCATCGAGGGCTGGGGGAAGCGGCAGCTTTGTGAGTTAATGTGCTGCCAGTTACGCTCCTGCTCCTCACTTCCTGTGACCAGCTGGAGCTTCCCGCCCACCTCAGGGACGCGGGGGCCTCGCCGAGTGACAGCCACACACGGGGGTGGGCCTCGCAGAGGGTCCGGGCCTCCCAGCTGCCATTTGTTCTGTTTGTTCTGGCACTGCAGGCGTGGGGGGGGGGTGGGTGGCAGAGCCCTGCCACTTGGGCTCCTGGTGACACAACTCATCATCTCAGCTGGTCTCCTTGGAGACCATCACCCTGGGTCCCTTCTGGGTCACCTGTTGGGTATCCCCAGCGAGGAACGGCAGCAGGAATTTGGTGTCCTGGGTTTCACCTCGCATTTCTGACTCAGGATTTTCCACTGAGACCAATTTGCCTTTTTTATTGCTTGCTGGTTTTTCAGATCAAATAGTCTTGACCTAAACAGAACGAGACCATGCTGTCGCCGCTTTGTTGTGGTGTGGGCTTCTGATTGGGCATCCTGCCGTGTGACATGGTGATAGGACCTCTGCAGGTGTTGTGGGATGGGGGACAGGCGGACGAGGCGAGCGCAAAAGCGAAAAGAAGACCTGGCGTCACCGCGACAGATTGGCGACTGCTGTACAGTTATCGATATGGAGGGGCAGGATCTGAATGCCGGTCAAGAGGCCAGCCCTGCAGAGCCTTTATGCCCCTGGGGGCCCTCAGCCTGCGGCTCTCAGCCGGGGTCACACCAGCCAGCGGCCCTCAGTGAGTTCTTTGACAGCAGGGGGCCCGGGGGGGGCAGGTGACATGGGAAACTTCCAAGACTGAATGGGAGCCTGACACAGAACACCTGGGATGGGGAGCTTCCGCCACCTTCCGTTCCAGCCCATAGAGGTGGTTTTGTGTGGCCAGAGGGATGCAGGCGGCTCCTGCAGGACAGAAAAGACGCCCGAATTCAGATGCTTTTTCCCATCTATCAGAAACGCTTTTAGACAGAAATTTTGCAGATGGAAATTTGCATTGATGACATTGATTACAATTTAAGTGGCACGTTTGCTTATAATGTAGATAGAGCCAGACAGGGATGCCATGGCATGATGCCAACGGCCCCCAAGCGACGGCGGTCAATAAATATTTGAACATATGCTATGATTTTCTAGGTTCCAAAATCTCAAGCAGCATCCTTGGAGTTGGATACAAAATCTTTATAATCAGTGCTTCATTTGGAACTAAATTTGAGAGAAATTGTCCAGAAGATGAGCACACAGTTAATAGGCCTCACATATAAGATCCAGATTCTTTAAATCCCTGATTTTTGACACTGTTGATAGTGTTGTGACCTTGAACATCTGGCTGGTGGTGTTCCGGCTTTCGGTTCAGTCTGACCAGAACATCTGTCAGGTCACCGAGGTCCACAGGTCAACATAAAAGGACAGAGATGAATGGGGGGCTGTTTATGGTGCTCGTGTAAGGAAGGTGGGGGCTGGCTTGTTAGAGGAATCGGGGCTTCCAATTCAGGACAGAGCTGTAAATCCCGGTGTGACATTAACATGAGCACGGAATACAGCCACAGAAAAATGACAATAGAAGTGTTTTCTTGTGACTTCAGACAGGTAAGCCCTGGTGAAGGTCTTGCTCCCCCATGACACTGGTGACGTGTGGCACAGGCCGTGTCCCAGCACCAGATGGGCACAGCATGATAGCACAAGGTGATGCATTTGACACAAGCCGGTGTCAGTTCCACAGGCTCTCCAGATGGTCGCTCTCCTTCTGCAGCCAGAGAGCCTTTCCACACATCATCTGTAGACCGGACAGCAGGGTGCACGCCGCCCATAATGCACCTCTGATGCTGGGAATGAGAAAGCTGGCTGCATTTATCAATGGATGTTAGATACCCATTCACTCTCTCTCTCTCCCTCTCGCTCTGTCTCTCTCACTCTTGCTCTCTCTCTCTCTTTATATCTCTTTCTCTCTATCTTTGTGTGTCGCTCTGCCTCTTCTGTCTCTCTCTCATACAAGCACACAAGCTCTCTATGAAGTGGATATAAAAACATTTCTTCAGACCGGGTTTTGAGCCATGCTAACCACAGCTTGCTCCGGCTTTCGCTGCCTAGTCCGGTTCGCGGTCAGTATCCGCAGCCGGATTTGACATTTTCCAGGACAATGTTACCATTTCACTTTTCCCATTTGTTCTCCTTTAAACTCGTCACCCAAAGTGGAAATGAGCAGATCTGCTCTCTAACCGTTTTTAAATTCTTAGGAAGAGTATTTGGGCTTTTAAAAGGTTTCCGTGTCACGTAACCCTTCTGCTTGTTTGCTGCATGGAAATACCGAGTAACCCCCCTCATGCAGCCGGGGTCATCGCTCATTTGATCCTAGGCTTTTTTTCCAGCCGGAGTGGATCGAATTACCCTGATTGTATAAATAGTATGAATGATTTCCGCTGGCAGATATATAACGCAGGTATCTCTTTACAAAGCTTCCTCCTCTGGCCGGCTCGCTGCCTTTGCCCTGCCTCAGAAATCCCTCAGCCCCTAATCCCCTGAGCAACAAAGGTCTGCTTCTCCGCTTAGCGTGGCGTGGCTCTCTGAGCGCGGCGGCCGGGTCTGTTCTGAAGGCCAAAAGCCTCCTGTTTACAATTTCCCTATTCCTGTTTTTAAGGCTGCTCCGCGGGCCCCCACAAAGGCCCAGTTTTGTCCAGCGGGAACAAGGGGGCCATTAGAGGAGAAATGAGGAAGGAAGGAAGGCAGCTTCAAGTGGATGACCCTGGGGGGGGGAGGGGGGGACGAGGTCCCTTCGGGAGGGTACTTGAGAGGGGCACTGAGGCTGTTGGAAGCCTTTTTTGGAATGTGTAAGTGGAGCAGGAAAGACGATGACCACTTTTTACATTTCCGTTCACTGGCACTGGTTCACTTTGCCCACCCTCCCAGACAGCCACCTTAACCCTTTCAGTGCCTGGCTCCACCCTCCCCCATCCATGCTGTATGAGGTCATCAGTTAAGTCAGGCCTTCCTCACTCACTTCCTCTGCAGATGGACGTCACAGATGGACACTCCATTCTGTCCCGGCATCATCATTTGCCGCATTTGTGTTTTATTCACACGGTGAGCAGGCCGTGCTTTGGCCCTTAACCCGGGCTGATCCCTGCCCCGGATCCCTGCTCCGTACATGTCACTCCCAGGCCCGCACAGCGTCAGCCTCTCTGCCGTTAGCCGAGCGAGCGGACCTGGCAGCTGTGAGGTCCTGGCCACGCAATCAACCCAGAAACGGTCCCTCTGGGGGTGGCGCGGGCTAAGAGCTGCAGAAGCAGGCAAATGCAGATGGACTCCCTGCACATAGTCAGGACCAGTCAGGGATCAGGACTGGGGAGAGAATTTGCTAAGGGTGACTTTTGGGGGGGGGGGGGGCAAGGGGAGGTAAAGAAGAATGAGAGAATCAGAGAGAGAGGCACAGATTGGGGGAGAGAGAGAGACAGAGAGAAACAGAGACACACCGAGAGAGAGACAGAGAGAAACAGAGACACACCGAGAGAGAGACAG
>JABFEB020000002.1:5842422-5856796 GCA_019775895.2 Stomatorhinus ivindoensis | reverse complement strand
ATCGCATGCCTGTCATATTCCCGTCGTATGTTCCTCACATCCCTGTTTTATGCCCATCGCATGCCTGTCATATTCCCCTCGTATGTTCCTCACATCCCTGTTTTATGCCCATCGCATGCCTGTCATATTCCCGTCGTATGTTCCTCACATCCCTGTTTTATGCCCATCGTATGCCCAGTACAGCTTATGTCAGGGCCCCCTCTGCTCGCCATTTTATCTTTGAGTTGATTATTTCTTATACTTCGCATTTTAATGGCATAGAGGCAAATGCAACTTGTGTATGTGTGAATTATGTTTATATTACATTGTGGGGACCAAATGTAATCACGATGTGATAAAGACCTGTCATTTTGCCATTGTGTGACCATTTTTCAGGTTCCGACAAAGATCTACGAATGCAATCATAAACCTAAAAATATTTTGCTTATGGTTAAGGTTTGCGCATGCTCCTTACCTCTGGGGAGGGGTTAAGGTCGTCATGTTGGGATTAGAGTTTTCAGCATAGCAAAGAACAGAAAGTCCCCACAAAGCTATAATTACAAACCCGTATATATATATCTGTGTGTGTGTTTGCCTATGTATGTTTGAGTGTGTGTGCATGCATATGTTTGTGTGTGTGCCTGTTTATGTGAGTGTGCGCCTGTTAATGTGTGTGTATTTCTGTGTGCGTGCATGTGTGTGTGTGTGTGTGTGCGCATGTTTGTGTGTGTGGTTTAGAGAGCCAGCAAGCTGCAGTTCAGGGGCTCTAATAACACCTGACTCTTTTTTTAGTACTTCTGACCACAAGGGCCGTAGGATTAATGGGGGAGGGGGTGTGGATATCCCACCATCTATTTGGATGTGACGCGGGGGGGTCCGGATAGAGCAGCGGGGGCCATCTGGAACAGGTGGAGGCAGGGAGGCAGGCAGGACAGTGGAAGGGTGCTTCTGCAATTTAGCTGGGTTAGTTCCCCACTGGGATGGAAACTTTCTGTCGTGTTTTATGGGGCCCGGGGGCCCGAGGCCTGGCCCCACAGGAAGCCTAGGCGTCTTCAGCTTTACACTCTTCTACAGCATGGAGTCCAGGGGCCAGCAAGGGAGATCTCTCTCCCTCTCTCTCCCTCTCACTCACAAGTCACCCCCCTCGCCAAGCTCCCAGGTTGGGCTGAGGACGGATACAGCCCCCCCCCCCCCCCCCACGGGCACAGTGTCTGTGCAAGTTTCCAGACTTGCAGAGCGTTCATTTCACAAGCCGAGCCCTGACACAGACCCTAGCAGCACTTCATTCCCTCGTGCTGTGTAACGAGGTCTTGGGCCAAGTGAAACTGATCAGTCAACACAAGGACAAACCTCATAATAAGGACTTGGCAGGCTGACGGCGGCCCGTGTTTCTCAACAGGCTGTGGTGAGCCGCCGTTTCAATGCACTTTTACTTCATCGTATCAGGAGAATGTTGACTAGAAAGGGTATGAGTGACTGTGTGTTTGTCACACCTATAATAGCCTCTTAATTTAGCTCAGAGGTACCAAGTACCTGCTAGATTGTATTAAGGGTGAAAAAAAAGTGTGTACATACGCGTGTGTGTACTCTCAACCAGGGGACATAGATCACAGCTGCCGTCACATGGCACCCGGCAAACCTACCACCACAACTGGACCGTATGACCAGATGTTCAGCAAACTGGATCTATTGAGCCCTTGAAGAAAATGTGCTAGTAAAAAACAGACAGACTCTACGTTTCCCATTATCTGCTAGAGACATATGTATAAGTAACCCTCTGTGACTATGGGCAGCAGATATTTAACTTTTTTCTTAGTTCTTGTTATGATGCGAACGTCCCCATGTGCCTTTTAAGAAATGTTATACTCAAGCAGGACAGTTACATAACAGAGACTCTTCTCTGCCCCCCTACATTCATGACCTGATATTAGCTGGAATCTGAGCACTTCATCCCATAAACGAAAAAATGTGTTTGAACTTGCGCCACTATGACGACTTTTACGGCACAATGCTGCCACCGTGTGGCCTCAATTTATAATGATTCAACGACCGTTCATGTTCTAACGCAGGGGTGGCCAATCTTATCCGCAAAGGGCCGGTGTGTATGTGGGTTTTCACTGCAACTTCCTAATTAGATTATTAATTAGAGGAGTGATTGGCTGAAGAGTCCTCACACCTGGGTTTGAACAGCTGACATACAGGTTATCCCAAAAACCTGCATGCACACCGGCCCTTTGCGGATAAGATTGGCCACCCCTGTTCTAACGTGATGTGCCGAGAAAGGAAGAGAAAGCACTCGGAGTAAAACAACCACGGACACCATGAAATATTTACATTACATTTAATTAGCGGGTTACAATTTCAGGTGAGAACATATTAGCGACTCATATGTGAATACAAGGGTTTGTTTAAACGATTCAAAGACATATGATCTTAGACTAGATCAGTGAAATGCAGTACAGCGTGCGATCTTGAACTGTTACGTACTAAACTAGCCAGTGTGTTACTCAGAGGTCACTGATATCATAACAGGAAATGACATGCTTGTAATTCACTAATCTCCTCCTCACGTGGGACACATCAAAGCATCAATTTGAATGCCTTTACCGTAATTATTTCATGGCAAGCCTGAATATTTTAATTATATTATTTTCATTAATATTCACTATATATAACAGTCAAATACATAGATAAATATTTATATTTAATATATATATATATAGCTATATATAGCACCTCATACAAAGAGGTGATACCATTTCAGTTTTTCCACATTTTAACATGTTGATGCACCTAAATGCCAGCCACTGTATAGTTGTGGGTGTTTATGGATAAAAATATGCTCTTATTTTACGGTTAACTGGCTGACTAATAAATACATGTATTACAGTAAAGTGAAAAAACAAGTTTCACGTAAGCACATTTTCTACCCAAATAATATTTAAAAAAAAGATCTTATATGTAAGTAAAAAAATAAAGATTTAATTCATCGTTAATGATATTTAAGTTGTAGTGCACAGTATAAGGACAGAAAGTCACTGAGACTGTTCAAGCTGTGAAGGGTTAGAGATAAAAGCTGAATCATTTTTTATCAGCTATAATCACATGTTAGCGGTGACAGAAATGCCAGATTTCTGTGAGCAGCAAGTTTAGTGTTTCATTATGTCAGTAGATAGGAATAAATTGCCTAAAATGACGTTTTACTCCGAGAGGGCCTGGTCAATCCCCTCTGCGGGCCCGTCTTCATTTGCTTGTGTTGTCTATCATGCGAGGTAAGAAGTAGATAGCCTTCTGTCCCATGTGGGTCCTCGGTCCAGCCTTGGGCCGTCCATTCTTCTTCATGCCAACATACCACCCTTGGTCCTGATATTTCTGAGACATGTAGGTGTTGTAATGATTCTCCTCCAGCTTCTCCAGAAAGTAACAGTCGTCATTCTGGTTGGACTGGAAAATGTGGAAAGAAAGGTGAAGCTTAGCTCACCTTTGTCAGAAATAATTTTACACGATAAAATCAACGGGTCAACAAACGATCTGCCAGGAAGCTCACTGTGCCGTAAAGCTCGCCCCGCTCGTTCATGGCCAGGTACAGCGCCGCCTCCCGGCCCTCGATCACCACCACACCGATGCTGACGGCTTTCAGCCGCATCACGCCTGCAACAGGGAAGCGGCGCGTCAGCAGGAGATGGGGAGCAGACGCCTTCCTGACACTGTGGCTGAAGCTGGCACCCAGATGCCGTTTTCAGCAGCCACACACTCATCACTATCTAAATCCACAAGCTATGTGATGCAGGTGCTTATTAACAGCGTTAACAGCTGTGCCCCAGAGCCTCCTGAAATCTGATGAAATTTCTTATGAAATGCATGCCAAGGTAAATGACTCACTGTATATCACTGGCTAAGATCAAAACACAGCAAAGGTCTGTCATGTGGCCACGTTACCAGAGGCAATGCCGCTGTACATCAAACACCTTTCATTGCTCGTAGATAAGTGGGGGAGCCTTTTAAAACGCTGGTGCTATAAGAGCAGCACGGCACTAAAAAGGCAATGGCGCCGCTTATCAAAATGTCAAAATACCACCCGCCAGCAATTAATCTGCCGAAGGCAAGCGATCGGAGGACGACGGGAGAGTCCCGGCTGCCCCGTCGCCCCGGTACCGGCGCGGCTATCTGTAAACAAACAACTGCTATCAGCCTTAATCTCGCCGGCAGCCTTACTGTAAGCGTCGCCCTCGTCCCTGCTGCCCTCCACAGTGCCATCAGGAAGGATCCGCAGATGATATCCGCCGTTCAGGCAGTACAGGCGCGTCAGCTTCTTGTAATCTTGCATGTCGATCCCGAAATTCTCCGGCCCCGGCGGAAACACTGTTATCTCCCCTTCCGTCATTTTGCTGGCAGGCTCCCGGCGTCCCGATTACGGTAAAAGTAGGTGCGCCTGTAGCGTAGTGACGGGCTACGTACCACTCTCCCGGAGGGGGTCCGCGGGGCGCTGCACTGCAGCCCTCATCGGCCTCCGATCGGGCCCCCGCTTATCCCAGCAATCTGGGAAAGTACCCAGCGCTCCGCCAGTTCTGTAAGCAGCCAAAGGTTCCCGGGAATAGCCCGTGAGTGTGAAAAAAGAAAATCGAGAAATCACGTAAGATCACATTAAAATTCCGTTAAACCACAAGAAAATACCCATAAAGCATATCAAATTATCTTTACATGTTTATAATGCAACCAGGTACCAGGAGGTGAAAGGTAAGAAAGCCACGATGAATATTTACAGACTGATGCCCCTGAAAATTTCCGGCTAATATCATCAGTCCAGGATCGTCACTAACTTCGCACCCCACATATGTGTTTATTTTAAAACATACCCGCTTCCAGAAGCGACTCTTATTGGCTTTCCTTGATATGAAGAAAAGGAGAAATGATTTAACGAGTTTTCCATCTAAGGAAACTCTTTGCTGCTGTCAGTGGAGCTCACCCATAAATCCACATCAGAACAGTAGCGGTAGTAAACCCCGTTATCATTAAAAACCAGAAATCTGGCAAGTCTCTACATCCAAAAGAATTTTGGAAAAGTGTCAGCGGCTGCCAGAAAAAGCAGCCTTTGGAATGTGAGGGAACTGTGTAGAAGGACCATTTTCCGGGAAGTTCCTTCTGTTACTGGCCATGGGAAGCCTGCCAGCCCCTTGAGTGTGTGTCTCCTGTGACAAGCAACCAGCCGGGGAACGTGAAGAGATTTACCTATGAAAAGGCTCCTGGAGAATCGCCAAAGGGGGCAGCATTTCCATGCACCATATCTGCAAACGGGATAGTGAATGAGCTCGCAGTGGTCTGCTTGACACCCTGGCTCTGTCTGTGCCCTTCGCTCTCTCACCCACAAGTGTTCATGCCTTATAAACACACCCTACCCCAAGATGGCCCTCACAAGTCTATATTTATCCCAGCTAGTGAGCTTGGCACCTGAAAATGGGTAATGTCATATTCCCATCCGGTGAAAGTGAGTGGTACGTCCCGGCAAACGCACCTGGTTTGAACTGGAAGGTAGAAAAAGGTTTCAGAAGTTCGTTGAGGACTAAGTGGAAGCCATTTTGTCATTTTGTCTGAAAGTTTCTAAGAGAGGGACCATAGAAAATGAATGCAAAGCAAATAGCAGGCACTCAAAAGCAACTCACTTTAATTAATTTCTTTCCTTCCTTTTTCCCATTCTGTACTTCTCTCTAATGATGTTTTATGGATCACAACGCATCCATGTAAAGCTCTTTGGGAAAACTCTGTTGTGAAAGGCGTTATATAAAAATGAATTGAGTTGAATTGAATTGAACTGAGCTCTCTTATGAGCAAAATGAACACTCTGTGAGATTTGGCCAACATCCTCAGCATACAGTGTAACATCACAATCCGAGCTGCAATAATGCATGGCGTTGATTTATAAGAAGGTGTCAGCCATTGCAAAGCCAGCTTTCAAGTGCTTTGTGTAATTTACTTAGTCACAGGATCCACCATCCCTCAGGAACATCCCTGCTCTTGCTCTGATAAACACTAATTTTAGCTGCAGGGGCATCTCACAAGCTCACAAGGTCAGTCTCTGCTATTTTCCTTTTTAAATCGGTGACTTTAGGCAGCAAATCCACAGAAGTCAGCCAGCTAGCAGGTTTCTCCTGCACCATCGATCCCATCCAGGCCCAGGACCCCTTGGGTTACATCTAAGGAAGCCTGGTGAGATACTCTGAGACCTCACACCCCTAGGGCTGAAGGTTCTCCTTGCTGCCTGGTGTGTTTGGAGTTTGCACGTTCTCCTCAGCGTTCGTGCGGATTTTCTCCCTCAGCTTCCTGCCGCAGCCAGAAGACATGCTGTCCAGGCGGAATGGCTTCACCAGCGCATGCTGGGATATGATGCACTTTTACCACAACGTAGGGTCATATTTAGGGTTATGCCCATAGTTGGCATTTCCAAACACTTCATGAGAATTGTGAGGATTTTTTGTACTAATAAGAGCACAACAGCTGAGAAAATAATTTACTCTAAAGAAACACAATAAATCCGTTATTGGCACAAACATCGGGGCTGCTCTGCAAGTCCCGTTAACAAAGGCAAGGGATGGAGTCAGATTCAGCCAAGGTAGAGGTCTGAAAAGCACAGATTAAGAAATGGTCTGAGGGTCCCTGAATTGGATAAGCGGTTACAGAAAATGGATGGATGGATGGTATGAGTGTTTACGGTAGCCTGCTTGAATGTTTTATTAAAAATTATTGCCGTTCCTGTGCTGTAGCCCACAAATGATCCATTTAGTCAAAGCTGTGATGTCATTAAGAGTATCAGTGTATCAGAGTATGCAGTCGCTCACCCATTCTGGCATGACCTGGCTGCAGACAGCCTTTTGACAGCGGCATCAAATGCTTAGCAGGGGGAAGCTTGAAGCAACATTCTGGCGTGTCTGAGAAAGGCAGACAGGAAAGGATTAGCTCTAGAATGACTAAAAAGCCAAGTGGATCCATCTCCAGGGTTCACGGTGTGTGTGGAGTTTGAATGTTCTCCAGTTTGGAAAATTGGCTTAATTGCCCGTAATGTGTGAGTGTCCTACAGTCGACATCATGACCTTGTATTAGAGAAGCAGTTATGGAAAACGTGAAGGAGTTATGGAACTTTAAAACGTATTTACGTTGTGGCTCTGCCCGCCTAGTCATACACTAAAAATACAAAAAATCTCCCTAGGCATAAAGGCTCAGTAAATAGATTACCTAAAAAGGCTGCGGTGTGTTACCGCGGGCGGCGGTTGTACAGTACTCGTATTCGCCAGCAGATGGCCGTAGAGGTGAACAGAATGGCCGTAAGGCAGAGATTTTTTAGAATAGGTGATTTAAAAATGCTCAAACCGGAGCATGGTATGTATTTTGACATATTTTGGGTTGTCACATCAACAGGAATCAGGTGGAAAGAAGACTTATTGTCATGCATTGCATTAATTCACTTAGCGTATGCACTTATTTCTCACCATTTGTATATGTGGATATTTCAGAAAAACACTTCAGGTTATATGGGGTTGATGTGCCCTGCGATCGACTGCCATCCCGTCCATGGTGAACCCGTCTGTGCCACGTGCTGCCTCGGATTGGCTCTAGGTCTCCCATGATCCGAACCAGGATAAGCGATTGTTAGATGGATGGATGGATACGTAGACTAATCGATCACATTAATACTCTTTCTGAGTGTGACACCTTACAACTGTGTCCGAAATTTCACATGACGTTTTACCTTCTCAAAGCCCCTAGACTGAACAGAACGTAAAGAAGTGCGGTTAAGAAAGGCGCATCTGTGTGAAGCGAATTCGCTTCGGATTTAGACTCCCCGCCCAAGCATGACATCATCTAGCTTCAGTATACAGCCATCCAACCATTGGATGTGGATGGACCTCACTGGGCAGAGCGCGCCGGGATCCTGCGCTGACATTGGTCCGTCTAGCTGTCAGTCATATGGCGTCCTGATTCAGGGTAGGTTGGTACTGAGCCTGCGTCTGGATCGCGCGGCCACGGTTAAAGAGCCGCGGAAGGAATCCGTGTCCGTCGCCCTGTGCCGCAGCCCGTCCGCTTCGCTCCCTGCAGGATGACGGCGTCCGCGCATCCTTGTCGCAGGACTTTTCGTCATTACGGCGCTGTGTTTGGATTAAACATGGCATAGGTGGGCTTGGAGCCGCGCCAGCCGTAGCGAGTCGCGTACCCAGCCCAGCCGGTGAGCCGGCGGTGCTTCGCCCGGCAGCATAAGCAGCGGTACCCGGTTCGCCAGCGGACGTTCTGCGGTCGCCTTGAGGGTTAAGCATTCAGCGAGGGGGGCGGCGTTTCTTTTTCTTTTCTCCTCCCGGTAGTTTGGACACTGACCAGCTGGCTCGCGAGTAGCGACTCCCCTGGAGGATTTGCTCACGCCCGGCGGTTGCTGCGGCTCTGGTCCCGGCGCAGACATGGGGCTGCCCGCCCTGGAGTTTAGCGACTGCTACCTGGACAGCCCCCAGTTCCGCGACAGGCTGAAGTCTCATGAGCTGGAGTTGGACAGGACGAACAAGTTCATCAAAGAGCTCATCAAGGACGGCAAGGCGCTCATTCAGGCGCTGAGAAGTAAGCCCTTCGCCCGCCGAGCCGAACCGAACCGAACAAGCGAACCGGGAGGGGCGGTTCTGACGGCCAATACCCGCCCCTGGCAGTCAGACCGCTGGTCCATCCCTTAATCATTCAGACAGATATCTAATTGATTACTTAGTTAATGCCGGTGTCCAGTCACATAGATGGCAGGTGTGATGTCGTCCATTCAGGGCTAATGAGTATCATTTCTGGATCAGAACCCTTTGAGCTCTTAACTCAAGGTCACAGTGTCCTGCGGCTCGGTGTGAGGAGGTGGACCCGGTTCCAGCTGGACCAGGACACATGCGGGGTCTCAACATGCTGCTTCTCTATGTCCAGTGAAGGGTCTGGTCGTTTCAAGGAGTAATTTTATTATTGCTGGAACAGGGTTTGGTCCATATTTTAAAGATGTTGTTCTGGTTGTAGGTTAGAATGGGCTCCGCTGCATGCACACTTTCTAATCCAAAAGCTGATTAAATCCCTTTGCCTGTAGTAGATTCCTCGCAGTAGATGTTTGGGCTCAGAGCCCCTTCGGCACCAATCATAGAGATTTCTGGCTGCTATTTTGCACATTTTAAATTCTGAATTTCTTCAGCATGGTGGTTCAGTCACTCTGAATCCTGGATCCCACAGAGATTGTTGATAAGTGGGCTAATTTTTCGCTTGGCAGGATAACTGCTTGGGCACGTTGGTGAGTTTGGAAATCAGCATAAGCGTGGCGTGCAGCCAAAGTTGACCAGTTCCATCTTAAAGGAGTGATGAAACTCATTGGATACAACACGCCAAACCTGTTTCAAGTTAAGCATGAGGAACAGACATTGTTCGAAATGAACTGAGAGCTAATTTCATGTTCGGCACATCTTGGTTGCTGGACAAGCCTGTGACCTTCATCTGCCTTCTACTAGTGAGAGATAATTTCGTACTTCCCCTGTGGTCCATCATGTCTGTTGTGTAAGCCCCACAGAACCTGTCATTAGAAGTTAGGATGCAAGGCTGGATCTCGAACCACAGGCTTCAAATCATGGTAATTACACAAATTCCCCCAAAATTACAGTTTATGTTGTCGCTGCAAAAAATAACGGTTGTCTGGTTTAGTTCTGTGAGATAAGGTCCAGTGTGACCTCAAATCATGAGAGAAGGTGTGTACTGGCTTTGATTTCACAACTGGAGCTGGGTGTTGTGTGAGGATAGTAATTTTAGTCATTGTTAGTGAGCTGTAACAAACTATGCCAGTCTGCTGAAATACTGACCCACAGATGACATCATTACATAGAATCAGGTCAGATGGGTGTGCAGACTTGAAGGTACTGGGGTGGGGGTTAATCAGGTCTATGCTCTCTAGTTTATGGTTAAACGAAGACCAGTGAAACTAGCTTGAATTGCTCGAAGTCTGTTTTTGATGCATTTTTAATTAATAATTTCTTTAGAGTTCTGTTGTTGATGCCAAAGTTTTTAAATAAAATGAATACGTTTTCTGCTTGCCGGCCAGTCCAAGTCTTCGGAAGCTCTTCCGATTTCACTGGAGTGCAGTGCGCAGTTCAGTGGCTTCCTTCAGCTAAACCAGACACGACAATCTCCAGTCGAGAGTGTCACAGTCTGAATCCTACCAACATCTCACTTTTCCATGTAATTCCATGTAAAGATCCTTTCCAGAAAATTCTGCTACTCTGTCCCACAGGTAGCTTTTCAAATTATTTTCCGTACATTACAGAACATGAAGTTAAGGTTTATTCTTCCCTGTGTAGAGGCATCGCAGTCAGCTGGGCTTTGAAGTAATCTGACACTCTTATCAATGTTTTTCAAGTACCTGCAGCAGCTGTTACCTTTTAAATGGATTCATTGTTTTAAATGAGTTATTTAATTGCTCAAGGGCAAGGGAAGTTGAATTAGTCATTATCTGAAATGGTTGTTTAAAGGGGTAAATTGGGGAGAAACTATTTAGAAGTCCATGCTATTCATTGTCTCAGGATGTTACTGGCAGAGACCCTGAGGGTTTCAGTGGGTCCATGCTTAGATGTCTACTCTCCTACACCCTTTGGGTCGCAGCCCCCCCATCTGGTCACCTGAACGGGGACACGGCGCTGTCATTCTGACGGCACATGCCGGGTCGTGTCTCTTCAGATCTGCCAGCTCGTCATGGTTTCTCAAGTAGTGCAGGCTGCAACAGGCCGGCCTGCAGCTCCGGGGCGGGTTTTCTGTGGTGACGGTCCATTTCCTTCAGGGGGATCCGGCCGATGAATGGAGGTACTCAAGTTACAAGCGATAATGGCTGTAACGCTCCCATGTCGGTGCTTTTTCCCAGAATCCCCTCTGTCTTCTGGGACTGTATTGTGTAAAATCAGGCCAGCTCTTCGAATGTCTCGTTTCTGTGAAAGGGTAGGGAAGATGACCTGGGTGAAATTCAGTATTGCCCCTTTCCGCCTTGTCAGGATCTGTGTTCGGCTTTGTATCACTGCTCTGTTGTGTGCCTGCTTTTCCCTTTCCCTGTTTTTCGAGAGGTTCCTGATATTTAATTGCTGCTTTGTTGTGCATCAGGTGAATATAATTTCAGTGTTTATATCCCCTAAGCTTCCACTTAGAATGAATTGGTTTGGCTGCCCCGTTTGCAGACTCAGCAGAATTTAAACGCTTGTGTCTTTGAGGTGGATGAGACCAAATTGGGCAGGTTGAAGGGAATGAAAGGCAGGGAGTGGGTTCTGTACAAGGCCGCCATGTGAGGTTGTGCCTGCGGCTCTGTGCGCAGAGTAAATGTCACTAAGCCCTGGGGGGTTTTGGCTCTTCGACCTGTTAATAATTAAGATTTTCTAAGCTTTTCTTTTATCGGGTAGTTGCTCCATTCCATGTGTGCCATTTCAGTCTCATAAAAGTGATGTGGGTCGCGTGGCTGCTTCTGCTTGCCCCTGTTGCCTGTTGCCGTTTGCCATGGGCTTCACGCGGAGAAGATGCCGTTAAGCGTCTGGCCCGAAGAGGCTCTGGAGACGCGGCCTTTCCCTCCTCGTGGACCCTTCAGGTGGAGCTCGGGTTCACCTTAATGGAGCCAGAGGAGAGAGCATTCTGGGAAAGGGAGGGAATGGAAAGAATGAAATACCCGAAGGGATAGGGGGGGGGGGGGGCGTGCTGCTTCCTGGGCCTGGTTCAACATCTCCTGATCCGGGAAGCCGTCCCACTGCACCTTTTCAGGCAGCTGCTGGTCGACTCGAGACGTCTGCCTGTTAACGTGGCAAGCTCGAGCTCCGAATGGGGGGGCGATGCTTCCCCCTCCTCTGGCCCAGTGAACAGATAGGGAGGCGGTGGGGGGTTAGGCCACTGGGGGCTCCAGGGGAGGGTGGGCAGACCGGCGGTCTCCCCCTGCGTTCCATTTCCCTCTGCGTGACCGAGTTGCCATAAGTCCCTGGCATGGTGACAGTCCTGATTGGGAGCCGTTCCCGCATTTATATGAGCTGCATCATTCCCTGCTGTCGATGTCAGAAGGCCACAGTTCAGTTCCTGCTAGCAGGCCCTTGATGACCTTGAGCTGATGACGTTCATTTGCTGGTTTTCTGCTCTGAGCGTTCACTGTGATTAGCTTGGCTCTCGTCTCTCTTATTTTAAGACGCGTCTGTTCTGATTGGAAAGCAGGTCTGTGTTGCTCAAAGCACTCGTACTGATGGAGGAGGGATGAAAGTCTCGCATGTTTTAGATAAACGAGTTACCCTCCACACCCCATGGAGTTTGAGAGCGCCCTTGACGTACAGATCCAGGCTCGGGGTGTCCCCGACCGGCTTCTGCAGCCCTGTAGCCGTGAATCTCCCTCGGCTCCAGTAAAGGCTACTATGGGGCGTCTTTTACGCACTTTGGGTTGTAGCAGGGCTTCAGGAATGCTGGACCTGGCTTTGCTGCATCTCTATCCCGCTTAGCTGGGGTTTCCTTAACGTCCGCATTGAATCTGTAAGCGTGCGGACACCAGCTCACTTCAGCATCAAGCCTCTTCTGAAAGCAGCAGCTTCCCAGTCCTTCTTCACCCCCCCGCTCTGCCTGCTGAATCGCACCCCAGAACGTGGGCTTGGGCTCCTCAACAGGCTGCATGTGAGTGACACTGATATGTTCGTACGCGAGTGTCCCTCTGTGGCGTGACAAGGTCTGCTCTGCTTCGTGCACGAGGCAGCTGCAATGAAACCCAGGCTTGCCTGAGCACTGGCGGGATTGGGCGGGGTGTGTACGTGTGCCTGTGGGAAGCGTCTGCAGACGTGTGCCGTCAGAGGAATGCGTATCTGCTAGCTTTAAGCTGTAGGCAGCACTGAGCTCTCAGTCTTTGCCTGCTCCATGTCCACGTGCGTGATTTTCACCCAGAGCAACCTGTGTTAGATGTGGGGCAGCCTGAGCCGTCATTCATGGGAGCTCTGTTTTGCAGTTCTTGTTCTGGGCTCTGTTCCTTCCCATAAGATGTCGTAAGTAACACTGTTTACATCCCCTGCCTGCTGCAGATCCGCACCTTCCCTCCTGTGTCGCTCCCTTCGCAGGATTCCTGCGTTTCGTCAGCTTGCCGTCTGACGGAAGCACAGGCCGTCGACCAGAGCCTGCAAGCCTGAGCAGGTTATCTTCGCTTTCCTCAGATTCCTGCGGTCTGGCTCACAGAGGGCGACGCGTTTATGTACACAAGAGGCAGTGGCGTGGCGCTGCCATTCATTGGAGGTTATTCTTTAACAGCCGGTCGATCTGGTTTGCCTGTGCCGCCTCCTGTTGGACAGTGTGGCTCAGGGGCCCCCCTGGGTGAATTGGCCCCTGAACGCTCACGTGATGCATGATTGGGCAGGTTTGCCTGTAGGCTACTGGGTGACACCCAGCGGACGGTCCCTGGGTCCGGGCTGAGAGGCTGGGGGGAATCCACTCACCTGGTTGATGACCCCGCTTGGGTTTCACAGCGAAAACGCGCTGCTGTAAGCGCGTACGAGGTTGGGATTCTGAGTCGCCTATCAAGTCACACTGTCAGGGGGACTGTTATTCACGCAGGAGTTTTGGATGGGCTGTGATGACAGCGCTTAGGTGACCGTGTCTGGCCGCATGCTGCTGTCCCCTCTGCACTGTGCACGTTTCCCACCTCCCTGTCCTCCATCCTGCTCCTGGAATGACCCCCTCAGACCCCGAAAGGCTCCCACACAGCAGCCGCCCGCCGCCGGGTGCGAGCGGCGAGTCTGGGGCGCGGCTGCCTTTGGGGTTCTGCTGCTTGCCGGGCTGATGAGGATGGCGATGACTCTGTGAGGGACCTGCTCCATGCTTCAGTCTCTTGCTGCACGTTTGGACAGCTTCTTTCCTCCTGGAACCCCCCCCCCCCCAGGGAATGAGCTGTGTCTGCAGTACCCTTCCTGTGACCTGGCCTTCGCGCCCATGGCGGGGGCTTCAGGATGTTGCGTGTGAGGGACTGTCCGTCCAAGGGCCCCTCCCCCATTCCTCTAGGCTGGCCCACCTCCCGTTTCCTGGGGCCAGGAGGTGCCACATTGACTTCCTGCCGCTCCCGATCCTCTGCATCGCGGGTCGTGCCGTCACGCTGTCAGACACACGGCTGACGGATGCATCTGTGCTCCTGTTTGTTTCCGCCCCCATGTCGGCTCCCCGCCTGCAGTCTGGACCCTGCTGGACCTGGCATCCCGTCTGCCATTGGATACAGTCTCTGCTTGCTTTTCTGCCATTGGATACAGTCTCTGCTTGCTTTTCTGCCATTGGATACAGTCTCTGCTTTCTTGTCTGCCATTGGATACAGTCTCTGCTTTCTTGTCTGCCATTGGATACAGTCTCTGCTTTCTTGTCTGCCATTGGATAC
>JABFEB020000002.1:5570603-5594002 GCA_019775895.2 Stomatorhinus ivindoensis | reverse complement strand
ATTAAGTTCTTCCCAAGCGAGCTTGATGGGCCGAATGGCCTCCTCTCGTTTGTATAGTTCTTATGTTCTTATGTAAGCCAGGCAGACTGATTGAATTTTTTGTCCGGCGAAACACTGCCAGCTCATTCTGACAGAGAGATGGAAGGGCTGGGTGATGTATGACTGCTTTCTGAGTGCGAAATCACAGCACTTAAAGGGGCGAGAACTTGTTCATGTTTCTTCACATTTCTCAGAAAAGTAAGGAATTAATACACTTAATTTAAAGCAATTAAATGGCCAGATGCAATTAATCCAGTTTGTTATTTTGGCTTCATCATTACACAGAGAACCAATCATTTGGGGCAGTAAAGATGAATCCTTTAGCGCCACCTTGTAGGCTGATAGAGGAAGTTATTCTGCCCAATGTTAGTGTCACGGAGACCCAGACGATGTCACACAGTGTTCAGGCTGCACACATACACGCACTGCGTTGCTGGGACCAATCTCATGTTCAGAGGGTGAACGTCTAGTTCATTTCATCTAAGCCAAAATTCCAGTTCAAAGAATCCAGTTAGCTAGACAGACCCAAGCTTGTTGTTTCATTTATACGCGTAAACCTTGTTGGCTCCCGATTCCATTTAAGAAACAATTGATAAGTAAGAGAGACAAAACAACAGAAACAGACCCTAGAGCTTTAACGTGGTAGTCAGTTGGTTGAAGGGATGCCGTCAATACTTTGGACATCAAGCGTCGTGACCTTGGAGCTCAGCTACATGAATGTTCAGCACGCAGCACAAAAACATCACTCAGTCCCAGCAAACCCGCCAGAAATCAGGTGAGCTCTGCAGGGGGCCTTTTTAGTGCGGAGGCTGATTCCCCTGCAAGCAGGACAGTTGGGAGAAAATCCACGGTGAGTTTCTCTTTCAGTAACTCTGGCGTGAGCCAACCGAGTGCGACCAGGTAGATGCGCGGAGTGGCAATGCAACGCTAATTCAGACACGTTACGGAAAATCAGATATCATCAGCCAAAATCAGATTTCCACGGCCTTCCCAGAGTCCCCCGCCACACCCGAGAATAGCCATGGCAACAGGAGGAGACCAGACAGGTCCGGCAAGGCTGTGCTGCTGCTATACACACCTCACGTGGACTTACATTTAACATGTTTTTCAAAGTGCAATTCCATCACATGCAGAAAGGCACATGATCCTCACATTATAAATTAAAGACCTTATTCCAGCGTATTTCCGGAACTCTCCGACATGTTCAAGCCCTAAATACCGACTTAGCTGCATCAAACACCAGCATGCTGAGCTCTTAGTACTGCTCAAGCAAGGCTTTAACTGTGATTTCACATATGCCAAGATCGCCTTTGGCATTTATGTAAGATGGTAATCCTGAAGAGAGCCCTATTCTTGCAGTCTATTTATTTCACAAACCGCAGTATTTCAGCAGCAAAATGAAAGATGAAAAGATGGTACGGGATTAGGGGAGAGTCGTGCCATTGTGCTGATTCATAGTGATTCTAGCTGCAACTTCACCCTGTTGCTGCCCCTGAGAAGCTCCTGCTCCATTCTAGGTTTACCTGTGTTTGTTACGGCATGTCTGTCTGTCTGTCTGTCTGTCTGTCTATTACCCCCAACCTGCGGCATGTCTGTCTGTCTGTCTGTCTGTCTATTACCCCCAACCTGCGGCATGTCTGTCTGTCTGTCTATTACCCCCAACCTGCGACATGTCTGTCTGTCTGTCTATTACCCCCAACCTGCGGCATGTCTGTCTGTCTGTCTGTCTATTACCCCCAAACTCCTGCATGTCTGTCTGTCTGTCGCCCCCAACCTCCTGCATGTCTGTCTGTCTATTACCCCCAACCTCCTGCATGTCTGTCTGTCTATTACCCCCAACCACCACACCTTTCACCCCAAACCCTCAAAACATGAAATTCCTAGAATATAAGTCTCCAGCTGCCTCACTCTGCCCTCAGGCCCTGTCTCAGTTTCCCAGATCCCAAACAAAAGGAAGCAATTTACCGATTATTCTGGGTTAATTGCTGCCTCAAGACAACTCCAGTCTGAAAACGAAAGGAGATGCTGTGTTTTCTGAGGGCTGGTGTGGTTTACCTAGCACCCTTCCTCTTGTCACACTCAGCCATCAGCGTCCCTGTGCGATTCGAGTGCTTGCAAGTCATTTTAATCAAACTCCGATAAGATGTCCACTGAATGCGACCAGGCATTTAATGCTGCATTACTGCAGCACTCGGATCAATAGAAGACTGGGGAGTCACATTTGTTTCATCTTAAAAAGATGGAGATGTTACAGGGTTTGGTCCTCTGGAGACCTCATTGTGAACCGATCAGGCTTCTCCTGTAGGCCAAAGGGAAAATGATCAGGAGAGTGACTGTGATTAAAAAATAATACTAACAAATTATATCAGTCTGGCTTTAGACCAAACCATAGCACAGAAACTGCTCTAGACAAAGTAATGAATGATCTACCTATGGCTTCTGACCATGGCTGTATATTGCTGTTGGTATTACTAGATTTATCTGCAGCATTCAATACTGTGGACCATAATATCCTCTTGGACCAGTTAGAAGGTGTAGTTCGCATTAAGAGGACGGCACTCTCTTGGTTCCACTCATATTTAACTGATCACTATCTGTTTGCCCATGGGAACAACGAATTATCCAAGGCCACCAAAGTCACATACGGTGTCCCACAGGGATCAGTACTGGGCCCACTACTGTTTTCCCTATACACACTCTTGGTAACATTATTAGAAATCATGGTTTCATTGTTATGCAGATGATACACAGTTATATATATATATATATCTGTTAACCCTGAAGATACATCACTCCTATCTCGGTTAGTAGAAAAATTTCCTAATGTTAAACACAGAAAAAACAGAAGTACTTGTAATTGGTCCCGAGGCTGCAAGAAATAAGTTTCACCAGCTCAGCAATAGTGGCCTTCCTACACAACCTAGCATGGTGGTTAGAAATCTTGGTTTTCTAGTTGATTCAGATCTATGTTTTGATGCTCACATAAGAAGTACTACTAAAACTGCGTTTTATCATCGAATTATCGAAACATAGCCAAGCTTCATAAGATGCTCTCACTTCGTGATGCTGAAAAGTTAATACATGCCTTTGTAACTTCCAGACTGGACTACTGTAATGCCCTCCTTACTGGTTGCCCGTCTGGATCCTTACATAAACTTCAGCTGGTACAGAATGCAGCAGCCAGAGTTCTCACAAACACTAAAAAAACTGATCACATTACACCAGTCTTATCCTCCCTTCACTGGTTACCAGTTAAGTCTCGGATTGACTACAAAATACGACTATTAATCTATAAAGCACTGAATGGCCTTGCACCAGAATACCTTAGTGATCTGCTGACCTCATACAACCCCCCGGACTTGCTTCGTTCTCAAGGCGCGGGATATCTGTTAGTACCCAGGGTGGAAACAGCTATGGCAGGCTGCAGAGCTTTCTCCTATAGAGCTCCTCAGCTGTGGAATGGTCTACCATCTGATGTGCGGGTTTCAGGCTCACTCTCAATATTCAAGTCTAGACTAAAAACACACCTGTTTAGTTTAGCTTATAGGGACTCTAGCTCTAGCTAACTCCTCACTCCCAGTTAGACCTATAATGTGAGGTGTAGAGCTGGGTGGGGGGTCGGTGCCATTGGCTTCGGATGAACTGAATTGACAGTGCTGTCACTGCCAACTTCACAATCGCTTGTGGGATTGGAATGCTGACATTTCAGGGACTCCCCAGGCCTGCATTCCCACTTGCCTCTCCATCCTACTTATGCTGCCATAGCCATATCTGCCGGAACACTGCACTTCAAATTGCAGTCATCTAACTTTTAGCACTGCCTATAGTCTCCCCTACTTTGGCTAATTGCATATTTTATTTTCCCCTACTTCTCCTGGGGGGTGCTGACTCAATCTATCAAGACCTCAATCTATCAAGATGTCCAGCACACCCTGCAACATGTGATGTGATGGGCTCCCCCTTTGGGTCTGGTTAGGGTTAGGGCTTCCTCTGCTGCCCCCTGGAGGATGGGCTCCCCCTTTGAGTCTGGTCCCTCCCAAGGTTTCTTCCTTCTCGGGAGTTCTTCCTTGCCACTGTCGCCTACGGCTTACTCACTGGGGGCTTTGGGTGGGGACGCTGTAAAGCGCTTTGAGACGATGTAATGTTGTGATAATGTGCTATACAAAAATAAACTTGTTTGTTTGTTTGTGGAGCCAGAGACTCAAAAACTGAGAGTCAGGACCAGGTGAGTTGATGGTGTCATGGAATTACAATTACCAACAAATTACTAAACTGAATAGTTACACCAATTAAAAACACCATAAGTATTGGCTAGGAAATCTAGAACAAAAATAAGTTAAACATTTCTGCAACGTTAAATCAAATCAATAGTTACCAATTTCATATGGAAACTATATTACATGCCAGTCTAATCTTATCTTGAAATAAAAATATATATGTGTCATTTACATGGAATACGACAGTCCCATTAACTTGCCAAGAGGTTCAGGAATGAGGAGCTTCTTATTGATGAGTCCATCACTAAAAAATTAACAGCAGTTTAATGATGCTAATTGTGGCCGTGATGAAATTACAGAGATTAGGCCTGATGTGCATCAATAATGAAACCATGAAACTACGCAAATGTAACTATTACTGTAAGACACATTGTAGAGCGGTGTTTAATACAATTAGTTCTCATAACCCTGAATACAGACACCCCTATTACCCAGCATGCCCAGGGTGACTGTTTTAAAATGGTGGGTGGTACGGCTCCGTGGCTTCGGATGCTATGCCTGTGATTGGACATTTGCCGGTTCCCAGGGTGATGATGTCACCATCCGGCCCCCCCAAATCGCCCCAGGGACTGGCTGACACTGCTTTCTCGACCGTGTGTCACTTCAGATAAAAGTGTCTGTTAAATAAGAAAATGTATGTATGTTCTGAGTAGAAGAACACCCGAAATGGATGGAGAGTGGGCTAAACTGGCATTAGCCAATAGCAAGGTTTCTCAGCAAGCCACCTGCCATCATTTGCTGCCGCATGGAGTTTTGGGGGGGTGCTGACTGCGGTTCAGTGAGGCGTTACCTCCTGCTATTGATCTGAGACACTTTCTGTAGGTACAGTATCATTGAACCTTAGGCCTAAATCCATGTATATAAACAGCGGCTTTCCCAAATCCCTCTGAGGACGGCTGTACGGTTATGGCGTCTAACCTTAAGACCGGGATACACATTTTACACTACAGCGATAGTTCGGACATTTTTAGTCTGTTTTCATACTGAGGTGGAATTAGACATTACACTACAATACAGAACTAATGAATGGATTCCATGGGGCTCACATAGGTAAACACCACAGCTTTATCAAGAAAAGTCGCTTTAACGTTTAGCTTGCTGTGTGCTGGCTGATCCCTCGATTGCGCTGGGAGTTCGCACCGACACTAACATAACAGTGAGGATCCGGGTCTCCTGCAGGCTCCCAGGCAATCCTGTGTAATGAAGTCATTTGTCAAACTTGACGTGAATGTTCTGGAAGGTTTTCAGGCCGATCTAATTCCATTAGGGACTTTGTAAATACGTCAAGGGAGTGTGTCACTGTCATCACAGTGTCCTCATAACCTGTAACCCTGCTTCCAGGTCACCGCTGTGCTGTCCTCGATTCCGGCTGGGCCACGTCCTCTCAGTGAAAGCCGGCAGGCCCGATTCACCCAGACGGACACGAGCTCGAGGTCACGTCTTACCTTCTGTACTCCTTTGCTGAAGAAGGACTGAGCAAAGAGCTCAAACAGCCTGTTGAGTCGTCCCACCCCTGTCACGGTAACACTGCCTTTCTGGAAGAACTCCGTCCTGCACAGCAAGCATGTAACGTGTCAAACAAGGGGCAAAGGTATCTGAAAGAAGGAACAAACCGGAAACTGACTGAAAAATGGGATGCTGTTTTTGTAGAACAGCACGTTGTGTTAATCATGAATTGGTACAAATAGGCTACTCATAAATTATTAGTGTGCATGTGTAGAGCTATGACTGTGAAGGTAACTTTATGTAATACTGTCATTAGTTCATTGAAGTTAAGAGACTTTGAAACAAATCCCTACCTCCTGTCTAACATTCATCAGGGTGTCAGAAGTTGATCTGATTCACTACATTGGAGATTGAGTAAAGGAAAAGAGAGAAATTTGACTATCACAGGCTATCACACTAAAAATGACCCTGATTTCTCAGTAAGGGGGATTTTTTTTTTATCATAAAGAAAGGAACACCGGAATAGAGTTTTGTAAACTCGATCCATTAGTGTCTGATGGGAATATCAGTGAGAAGTGGTGTGTGTTTAAGCAAGAATATCATGTATTTATAGCAGCCGCACCCTCCGGGAACGACGCTTGCGTCAGAATTCATGATCACACTGAAGCAGCGGCTCTGAAGCTATCGAGCGCGAATGTGCTTTCGCGAATGCAACTGCTGTGTTCACAGGAGAAGTGGATGCAAGACGTCATCGTAGAGGCCGAACTGAGAGAGAACACGGAACGTTTCAAAATGAGAATTCTGAAAACTATGCAACCTTCAAATAAACTTTACTGTGGAATGCCATAAATTCAGCAAACGTAACCAAAAGCCTGGTGAAAAAGAGAAGCCTAAGTGAGAGATTTAAGAAACACAGCAAAGGCATGCAGATGTGGCACTCGTGAGTTCAGAGACAAACTAGCACTCGGTGTAATGATGGAATCTGCGGCGCTGTAAACGATGGAATCCGAGAGAATTCCTACTGCGTAAAACTGGCCGAAACTTTGTGCATTGTGCCAGTTTAATGCATTTACAGATCTTACAGCAGCTCTGCAGAACATTAATGTAGACAGCATGCATCATGTTATGAAAACGTGTCACTGAAACAAACTGCTGATCACAAAACATCACAGTTTATTGTCAATCTCAACAATTGTGGTGGAAAGCAAGAAGCGACGAGGTAAACAGGTTTAGCACGCAAGCAAGCACAATTGCTTTTAAAACATGCTGTAGATCCCTATAGTACGCACGTGAATTAATCTACACCAGGATTCGCCAGTAGACGGCCCATGAGAATCGCACATAACGCGTTTCCTACTTGGCAAATTTTATACTCAGCGAGCACCTGATGCCCCCCACCCTACCCCCCTCAGCAAATTTTATCTGCAGATAAAACAGCTTCAGTTGGCATAACAGAACAATATCTGGTGCAGTGGCCCTTGGCTTTGTGTTGGTGATAGAATTCAGCCCTCTGGAAAAAATAATTGGGGACCCCTGTTCTATACAGTGCACATCGATAAGAAGCCAGCAGAGTGTAGAGGAGCTACAAGTGCCAAGTGCAATGTCCTTCAGGAGAAGTGAGCAGCACATGGGACCCCAACGCAGGGAAACACATGAAGCTCGCGGCCTATGCCGAAGAAGAAATCCAGACATTAGGTTCGATCCCGCTCTCTTGCCATTCATCACACCAAGTTCATGCCCTTCACTTGTAAAGCCTTGGTCTACCTGACCCAACTGGGCTGATTACACTCGAGGATGTATATCTGGGGCCAGACGGTAGGGACATGCCTCTCCCCATTTTGTGGGAGTTCGAGGGGTGGAGCGGATTTGGTCCCTACTAGCGTTGAATCCAAACCAACGCCCTTGATGACGACCGACAGAATGCCAACAAGCAATTTAGGATGGTGATGCCTGCACCTTTGCTGACTGGCTGGGTACATTCCCAGTCACCTACTCAGTGAAACCTTACCAAGGCGTGCATCCTGTTTTCAAGCCAGTTATCAAGATTCCAGCAGCAGTAAAAGACAATGTGAAAACAGAAAGAATGGTCAACTTAGGCACTCACTCCAGTTACAGGACCTACCGAAAGGATGTCATCAATGGTGGCAACCCATAAGAGGAACTCGGATCCTACACACACAGAAACAGATCAGCAGCTACTGGTTATGATACTTCACAGGCCCATCCACACAGCTCCAGTGAAGGCTCCAGTGCATGACGCAGAAGATCAACTTCATAATGACTTACAAAGTGGGTATCACACAAATCCTTCCGATATCATCAACAGATAGCGCCATTTCGATTGCATGCCGCTCCATACCTGTCCTAGTCTTCCTGCTGGTGGTCAACTCCAACTCAGACTGGTCTGAGACAGACCGACATCGCAAGCTGACATCAAGTCAGATCACAACGCTGAAAAGCAACTTCTCAGTGTGCAAAAGTCTACCTAAGATTATCTCAGACAAAGGAACTCCTTCATGCCTGTTCCAAAACCACTATCCCCACAGCAGCTTATTATTTTCATACAATATCATACTATTTCATAAATAGTCAGGTCAAAGCCTGTACTAAAGAAATGTAAAGACAGGTTGCATGGGTTTAAGTTAATGGAGGAACCAACGGGTCTAGAGAAAGGGGATGAGGAGTACAGTCTTGTGTTCATCTTGGTTAGCTCCCCATGGGCCACTGTACTATGCCGGTGTTATTAGGACAAGTGGAGGGAAAATGGTGAGGACAGGTCATGTCTGCGACATTGTCATAGGATCACTGAAGGTAAAACACTTTAAAACAAACTCCTGCCCCCCCCCTCTACTCAACAGCTGTAAAGCTTCAGAGTGCACAGAAGCCAGAGACAGAGGTCAACACTGTTTATGAATTCTGACCCAACGGATACAAACACAGTGAATTAGTTTATAAAAAAGCCTTGAAGAAACAAATCTACTGGCCATGGCTGAAGGGTGACAAGCATTTCAGATTTGGGGGTGCCGACCGGCCATCACACCCGCTACTGCTACACGCTGCTCCTCCAGCTCTTACCCCCATGGACAGCTTAGCCCAACGGACTACGGGAGCGAGACCGGGAACATCGAAATCAGAGCTCACGGCTGAGGCGGCCTGACGTGTGGCCGGATTATTGTCAGGTACGCAACTCAATCGCAAAACCGCTGCCCTCTTGCAGCCGTACTGGATTTACAGCCTGGGATGTTTCACTGATACTGAGATATTATGCTCACCAGTACATACTCTGTGTGATAAAGTAACGACACAAACCTTCAAAACAGACACATATTCAAGCGTCAATCAAATTAACGCATAATAAAGCACATGTATAGCATAATAAAATTATATTTGGGAAGAAAATGAACTAAAGGATGCCACCTGCTGGATGGGTTTCAGCAGTCTGAGACGTTACAACAGTCCAAAGAAAAGCAAGTGTCTCCGAATATCCATTGTTTTAGGATCGTGAAAAAAAAGCATTTTCTCTGAAATTACTTTACAAAATAAACCCAGAGCAACGCAATGCGACACCATTAACACCACGAATAGAAACCTAAATGTTGCCAGTTTCAATATTTACAAGATACAAACTAATCTCAGTTTACATTCACAATCATCAGTGATGTTAGATAGCTAGGTATCTAGCTATTGACTTTAAGTTGTTGGAAGCAACGTAAAGTATTTCATACAAAGGACCACCGTGAATACAAACATTAACTAGTACAAACATAGATGCTAGTTAAACAGATGACTTCTTTTCATTGGTTATTACTTTTCAAACGCCATCAAAAGACAGAACGGGCGTGTTCCACCTAGAGGACAAAGCCCATGTTTTGATGATCGTGACAAACGCAGTTTTCATCAGACAACAACAAAAAGCGGAGCATGTCTCTCCCTCCCTGCTCCAGACACAGCGAGCGCCGTATGAGTGGGACAAGCAGCTTAGCTGAAAGTAAGGCCTGAACATCTTCTGTCTGTGCCTGTAATCCCAGGCTGACAGGAAGACGAACGGAGATGATCCAGTGAAATACAGCAGGTTGCGTACGTCTATAACAATGCAGAGAGCCGAATACCATCACTGCCCACTACTTACGACTGTTGAAATGTTATGTGGCAACATGCCGTGCGAGAGCCATGCATTACAGCGTTTCATTCCCACAGGATCCCCTGCTATTAGGCACCTCTGACATTTCAGAAGAGGGCTAATGATTCCTTACGCATTTCTCTTTAAAATGCCAAATTCCACCAGCGTGAAATGGATGGAGAACGGCACAAAATGTCAAAACAAACTCATTACGATTAATGAAGTTCAAAGCCCTGAAGAACAACACCACGTAAATCCATAAATAAAGCTGATTATACCACTGTGCATGAACGACCCAGGAAAAACATGGACAATATCACACACAATTTCATTTTTTTTACCATGACGACCCGAACAAGTACATGAAAACGTGGAGATGAGCACCAGTGCTACGGCAGACACACCAGTTGGGGTTAGCTGGGCATTCCTTGAAGATGGACACCTCCTGCAAGGTCGCGAACTGAGTCCAGGTCAAGCAGCGGCTCTTGACGTTCATGGTCTTCTGCTTCAGGTCCAGCCAGGACTCCTCTTCCAGAAAGACGTCGTCAACGTCCATCACGGTCATCTGGAGGTCAAGCAGACACCAGGGGCTGAGGAGTGGCCCGCAAAGAGTGTCAAACAGCAATCGGTTTGGACGCTACGCTGGTGTGAGGACACTGCATCTACAATACGACGTCCTCCAGTGGCCGACTGCTAACATCTCAACACGATACCGGGCGACTGTTACCACGGACACCAGGGTACCTAACCCTAACCCAAACCTAACCTAAACCTAACCCAACCCTTGAAAGGGGTGGGATGTGCATAGTTCCAGATCATTAGGCACCTTTGCACAGGTCTATCTACAGAACGCCATGGCGTTGTGCTATCTGCTGCCTTTGGTAATCTTTGGTAATCTTTACAAACAAGCAGCCCTGTTCTGTGGCTAAACCACATTTTAAAACTGCAGAATGTGAGCTACTAAAATGATGAAGGGCAGCGCCTGTCTGACACTGATGTTTTCAGGAAAGCGTGTCCATGTGGTGCGGGTGAGCGGAGACCTTTCTGAAGATGCTGGGGAGTACGTTATTGCAGACCGCGATCCTCTTTCTGTAAACAATCCCGGACACATGATCTGAAAGGGAAAAGCCAGTGCAACGCGATTAAAGGACTTTCCTACTTTGTAACTTGACTCCTGGAGCTCAGAACTGCACACACTGCTATATAAAGACATTAATCATCCATATCAGTGTTTTATTTGAGGCCAACCCAGAAGGTCCACAATTTTGCTCCATCCCAGTGCACCTGAACCAATCAATCAAGAGCATGCAACACCAGGTACAGGTGCGATCGGAGCCGGGAGGGAGCAAAAATGTGGACATTTTGAGGGACCCCAGAACTGGGTTGAGAAACACTGGTCTATATAGTAAATACATCAGCTGCTATTTTCACAGTTTGTTTTTGTACCTTGACTATAAACACTACAGATTATATTTACCTAACTCTCTCTAGCTCCCTCTAGCTGCAAACACGCCCTACAAAGTCTATACCACACAAAGGCGCTTCTGTCTTTGATGTATGTTTCGGCACAAAGGCGACAGGTACCTCTTTTCTCCTCCACCGTCTTGATGCCTCTCACATCCTCCTCGAGAGGTGTCGGGTACTGTCACGCAGACGGGCGCCGCGTTCACACAGAAAATACACATGAATCATGGTGAGCCTCACTTTGGGCTTATAAAACGCACGTCCTGTGGGCAGCTTTCTGAGATGAAAGTTTAACGCTTTCTTAAAAATTTAAATGGCTTTCTTAAACTTTCCGTCTACAGCAAAAAGTGGATGAATAATTCATTCCTGGGCGGCGGCGGGGGCGAGGGGGGGGGGAGATGTACGAAAAGCCATCTCTGATTTGGAAGCTGCATCTAAGGCCAGATATCAAGCAATTAACAAGAGATGCCTAACTTTAAACGAATAGGACAAAACAAGCGCGGCCATTTGTTCTGTAAGCGTAGCTGTGTGGGCCTCGACAGGGATTCTGTTTCTCTGACATGCACTTACTGAGCACCGTTTAGCATCTCAAGCACTCAAACCCCATCCAGGCAGACTCTTGCACTGCTTGCAGTCATGCTCAAACATCTGTTTAACAGCAATCTTACACGCTGCATTCACTGTAAAATAAACATGCTGCTCCCCCATCCCGCGATTGTGGCCAGCAGACACCGCAAGTGAAGGCCTCTATCGATATACACTTGACTCTTCTGCTGAAGGGGAAGCTCTACACGCTTCTGACGGCAGCTACATTCAGGCATCGTGTCCAACCTGATTCCTGTTGTCACGTTACTTTCTAAAATACGATGTTTGCAATCACAGATGCACAGCCTATGCAAGAGCTGCTGATTTTCATGCCACTGAGGTAGTGCGTTAATTAGGTAATTACTCATTTTAAATAAATGTCACCATTTACAAGCATAAAATAATAATAATAAAAACTATAGATCAATGAGGGTAGGAAAAACAGCTAAGGATGCTGTACTTTGGGGAACATTACCACCGCAGAGACATGGCTGCGAGAGAAGATGATCTTGAACCAACTGGATAAATACCGCAAATACCGAATTAAAGTTTGTTTTACGAAAATAAATAGTCAGCCATTCCTTCGTCTAATAACCATTCATAATTACCTATTAGTCCACTAGCAGTGTTCAAGTTGTGAAAAAGACAACACGATGAAATACAACGTTAAGATGCTTTATTTTAATAACACATTTGCGTCCTCGGTTATATGCCGTAAACTGGACCGTTTTATTGTTATTTAGCGTGACCGGCTTGGATCACTAACGCTTATAAAGCGCATTTTAAAGGCATTGCTTATCGTGCTGCATGGACGAAGGGGGCATCTTTTCCTATATTTCTAGCAAAATTACTGACAGTAAAGTGACCATCTGAAAAGGTGTATCTAAGGTTATTTTTGCAGGGAAGGGACTGGAGGATCAGTCATGCTGGCGATCGCATACAAATGCAGGGATGAATAACCAAAAAGTACGGACTGATCGGGTGAGATGCCCGGCATAACCCTGCAGGCCACTCCGCGCTGGTCCCGGTCCCGGTACTGGAGAGCCGGAGGTGAGCGTCCGTGTGCGGCAAGACAGACGCGCCTATGCGTCGTAGCCTTTAACATCGGATATCTCGTCTTAAAAATAACCCCGTTACAGTAAAGTACAGTACAATACAAAGGCTACTAAACAGTTCCACCATTAGTACATAATATGGCTAAAGAGTAAAATACGCACAAATCTAAAAATTAACCACAATAAACCGACCTGGTTTGTTTTTGTCATTACATTGTATTCTGTTGGCCTTCAAACATTTGATCTATAACGACACTTTAAAATGGGTTGTACAACTCATTTGACTTTACTTTAAAGTTTGAAACTGAGGTGTTTTAAAAAATTAATAGAAGTGCCCTTCGATAAGCGGAGTGCATTTTATTTTATTTCACATTTGCACTCTAATCTATTAAAAGTACCTGGATTAGTTGCACATGTGGACATTCACAGCGCTACGGACTGGCAGCGAGTCACACTTTACCTTGTTCAGATGCATGTCTACCACGCGCTCAAAGGGGTATCTGTACATTTTCCTTATTTCGATCGTAATAACCATTTTTGCATATTAATAACAGGAACAGCTCTAATAATTTCTTAAATATATATAGAAAGGTGTAATAGCGAAAGTATTGGCTTTGTAACGTGAACTTGCCACGGTAAGACGCCAGACCGAATTCTCGTAAAATCTCGCGTGATCTGACCTCACGGACCCATCGCGTGTTTGTAGTTCAGTCGAAGCTTGTAAAATGTAGCTTTTATTGTGCAGCTGTATGTGATATCAGGCTGCCGTCCGTAATGTAACAGTAAAGCAACGATTCGCATAGCACTCCCTGACACGCTTCCTAAAGCCACCTCCACAAACGATTAAGCCGAGTGTCCATTGCCTCAAATACTGCGCCATGGGTAGTTGAAGCACATTATAATTCGACTGCACATATAACTTATATTTCTAATTCATTATTTTGTCAGGCAGATATAAGAAAATTAATTCCATTAAACCGACATGAAATGAAATATTTTGCAATGTTATCTCGCTCGGCCAGATGTGTTCGCTTGCCAACGCCTGTGCCGATACCGCTTTACAACGAAAGCGCTGCGAGTCCGTGTCATTTAACTGAAGCAGCGATCATAAACACCCAGCGTCAGCAGGAGAAGAATTTCGCTGCTTGTAGAAAATTATTAATTGCATCTGACATTGCGTCTACATTCAAATAAACAAACTGCAACCGGAATATGAGACAACCCATCAAGATTCGTTAGTTATGCTGATTATTTAAATGCTTCGAAAAACATAAGACTGGGTACAAAAGCAAAGAAGTAGACAAGGTTCGACAGAAATTATTGGTCACGGCATTTTTCAGTCACATGTTTTCGGCTTGGATGCATTTAAGAGGCAGCACTAAAATAACTTCTTTATAGTTTCAGCACCGGGAAAAACCCTTTGCAAGCGCGGGCGGCTATACGCACCACCTTACGAAACGAAGCTGTGCCGCCTTCAGTCCGCTAGAGGGCGGACGTACGCCTGAATACGCAGACATTTTAACTGCGCATACAGAGACGTCTGCTTTCGGGCCGCGGTACAAGTGAAACACCGTGAAACGCCACCTCTTTCATGAGCTCTTGGCTTATACGTTTGCAAATGATACATTTATAATATTACCACCTCTGGGGGGTTTAAGTGGGTTGCATTTAGGATATTGGATAAAACCAAAAGAACAGTAACTATTTGTTACTGCCACACAGAATGTAGCACAGGGTTATTCAACTCAAGGGCCGAGCCCTGCTGATTTTCCAGCCTTCCTTTACCTGTGACCCAGGTATGAAGCCTCTGGCCAATCGGAATCAGTCATTGTTAAACTAACTACCTGGGAGAACTGAAAACAAGGCCTGGATTTGGAATCGACGGCCTGAATTGAATAGCCCTGCTGTTGCACATCCAAAGTAACCAATAGGCCTGCATTAAAAATTCCAGGCTGGATGTATTAGTGACTATACAGAAACTTCAAAATTGCATTTGATTGTGTGTTTGATCCACTTTCAAAAAATATTCAAATCCATATCAACGAGCTGCCGCAACACGCAGGGTCGGGTGATCCTGTGAAATATTCAGCTTATTGTTCAGTATTGTCAAATTAATTTCACAGCTTATTTGTTAACAGATCCATTCTATGTAATAAAAAATAAAAAATCATTGCAATGTTCCATAATATCTGCAAAAAAATTGCAATTGGGCTGTTATTAGCTTTTATGCTTAGAGCTTGTCCTGTAGTGGTCTGCCCCCTGACCTGAGCTTAGAAACTCAGTGCTCACACACCAAATACCCCTGCTGTCCATCAACGTATTTAATATTAACTATATACGCCAGCCATTTTCTACAGGCCCACATACAATAAGGTTGCACGTCTCACCTGAAATCACTTTAGTGAAATATTCAGCCCTGTGAATGGCTCATCAATATTCAGTGCTGTTTTTTTCGGGTTGAAAACCCGCGGATTTATAACATGGACTGAGCATAATACGCTGTTCATTTTTTATTCAATTGCCAAATGTCATTTTTATTCAATGTTTTCCATAAGGGTTCAATATTTAAACATAGGCCTACGCTAAACATCTCGAGGTGTAGACTAGCCGTTTTTACGTCTTTTCCTTTTTGCACATGCATTTCTCCGCACGCATTGCGCCGATCTCGCTGTGCCCAGGTCTGACTCCCGCAGCCACTTAAGGGTTAAGCATCGCGAGCCTGTAAGTTGACACTTGTGATTAAGCGCATAGTTTTTGAACTGTCCGCTTCGAAGAGGAGATTATTGTCTGAGCTGCATGCCGACGAGAGGTCAAGGTTAGTTTTACTTTATAAAACATGGATTTCAGCTTCCAGTGTTTCTAGACGATGTGTTTTTATGTTCGTCCTGCCGGAGGGGGCGGGGGAGAGGGGGTAGGGAGTCGCGCTGATTTCCGTGTACTCTCCTTTCTCGCAGGGTAACCTCAACTGATTCAAGGGACATGTGAATAAAATCATTTTCTCCGATCTCTCTTGGATGGCGAACGTCCGATTTAGTTGTAAATGATTTAATTCGGAGTACATAGGTCCGCATCGGGGCGGCTTGTTCCCCTTTTACTTGTCCCGCACGTAAATGCTGACACCTGTTTACCGGCAATGGCTGACATAGCTTTCTCCCAAGGAGACCTTAAAAGTTAGTAATGTAAAAATTTGTAGTTTTAAGTGCAGGTTATTATCCAGACCGTCTTTTTTTTGGATCCCGTTCCTGTTTGACTTGCGTGTAGTGTTTACATCCAAATGGCCAAATCATGTACGATAGATTCCTCGGTGTTAAGCAGAATAAAAGTAGTTTTAGTTGGTAAGGAAGCCATTAGATGTTCGTTACTTGATTGATACTTGTCATGTATTATTTAGTATAAACACATAGTTAAGGCAGAAATAAAAGATTAATGTCTTAAATTTGGGACTAAACCATGTTTACAGTTAAAAAGCAAGGAAACGCCTAAAACCTTAACCTTTTAATGGATAGTGGGGGACTTTCAGAATGTTTAATTAAAAATATATTCTTGACAACTGATGACATCTGGCAGTGTGTAATGTAATGCATATTTAACGTGTTTCTGAATCATTCCTCCAGAATGCTGGCGCCTCTGTGATCCATGAGGCGTGAGGAAGATGCAGGAGGAGGTGTCCGTGTTCGACTTGCTGGAGTGTCCCCTGTGCTTGGAGCCGCTGGACGTGACGGCCCGTGTCCTGCCCTGCCAGCACACCTTCTGCAAAGCCTGCCTGCGGAAGCTGGCCAGCTGCTGCCCCGAGCTGCGCTGCCCCGAGTGCCGCGCGCTGGCCCCGGGGGGCGTGGAGGAGCTCCCCGCCAACGTCCTGCTGCTGCGGCTCCTCGAGGGCCTCCAGCAGGGCCCCAGGGGGACCGCCAGGGGGGCCAGCGGCAGGAACAGGCCCCACTTGGCCCGGAATTATTCCCTAAGGAGAAGCAGGGAGGCTCGCTACTTATCACCCCGGCCGGCCCAAGGGCGTAAGAGCACTCCTGACAGGGCAAGTAATCACTTCTAATCCCTCGTTCTCTCAGTAATGAGTCACCGAACTGAACACAAGCTGCTTTTACCCCTTGACTCTAAACGCCTTGTACCGGAAGCACACCAAGCTGAACGCTGTAGCTCCGCCAATCAGAATTATGACTGACAGGTGCTGAGCCTGGGTCTGTACCAGGCCAGTGTGCCTCATTTAATTTTAGGCTTGGAAGCCGGCTGGCGTCCTTTGTTTTGTGTGGTTGATCTGTTAGTGAGGATCTTTGCGTCGCCGCTCAGCCCAAATTGTGAAGCGGCTTTTCCCTGCCGGGTGTTCAGGGACCCGCAGACAGTCCACATTCCTGGAGCTGGGAGGGAGCGAAATCGTGGAGTGAATGGGGATCCCCGGGGACCGGACCGGACCGGACCGGGAAATACTGCTGTAAAGAACTTAATACTCTTAGAGTCTGACCAGTGACAGCACTAAAATGGTGAAAGCTGAGGCCCTTCCGCAGAGATCTGTCCGTTGTGCCGGCCCAGAAGTGGCGAATGTACACACGCCTGCCTTTTCCCAGCAGGACGGACGGGTTGCTTCTCCCGGGATCCTCCCGTTTGTGTAGCTGCCTGTCCGCCCTCCAATCACGCTGCTCTCTGTCACTCCAACAACAAGGGTGCCGTTGTGCAGCCTCTCACGGTGTCTGCGGGCGCTTACCTGACATCTCGGGTGGGGCTGTCCGCGACTGACGTGTGGGTCAGTGGGGTGTTGCGCTGCTTAGCGCTGTCACCGTACAGCGATGGTGAGCAGGGTTTGCACCTCCACCCTGACTCTGCGTGTGTAGAGTTTGCATGTTCTCCCCGTGGTGGTTTCTCCCATGAAGCGGAAACATGCTAAGACCGGTGTCACCAAATTGCCCTGTGATGGGTCGTCCTGGCTAATTCGGTGCCTTGTGCTCATAGCGTTTCGGATCGACTCCAGACTCCCGCTCCGTTTTTTCGGTATGGATGTGTGTCACCTGTTTGTTTCACTCTGGGATTATCCAGAAGTTTCTAATTGGATATCCTGTTGTTGGCGTGGGACTTGCTTATGCTGTGTTGTCTCTGAATTGTTCATATTAATATCATTAATCTACCACACCGCTTGTCTAGTTAAAGGTCTTATTGCCAGGTAATTTACAAATGTTGCTTTGTGAGTCGGTGGTCTGTGGTAAATGTCAGTGCGTCGTGGGGGTGACTCCTTTGTTAAACATTGACGATCAGGGTGATGATAGGAGTCTACAGCCTACTGGTCTGGGAAGGGCCTGGAGCCAGTCTCAGGCGACAGAGAGAACAGGAATAACACACACACACACACCTGATAGGCGGTTTAGGCATAGCCGTGAGCCTAAGTATGTATCCTTGGACAGCGGGGAGAACCAGCTCCATGCTGAGAAAAGGCAGCAATTAAGTAACCAGTAGGGTATTCTCAGACCCGCCCACTGTTGGTAAGTAACCAGTTGGGGGCTTAAATCTCCCTGATTGACAGGGGATTTCAGACCCGCCCACTGTTGGTTTTGAAGCCCAATTTCTTCCCTCACTACCTGCAAGAGGGATAAGATCAGCTTAATTTATTATACATTACTACAGTCGCTTCCTCGTACTGTAACTTCGTGTCGGTCTTTGCTAAATAAATGCATAGCTGCCCTCTGTCCTTGTAGCACTGTGTGTAAAGAGAGAATTTGCTTAATCTATAGCAACACAGCCGGCTCATTGTTGTGAGAAATTGCTTTGGCGTTCTGTGAAGAGAATAGCCGTTCAGTCATGCTATGTGTGTCCGTGACAATGGCTTGTGTCCCCCCCCCGGCCCCCCCGGCTCTGCCAGAGACTCTGAGCAGCCTCTTGTGTGCTGCGGGGAAGCCTTCCTCTCAGTGCTCCTGTGACTCTGCATTCATAATTATTCAGTATTTACCCTGGTGGGGTTGCTTGCTATTCAGTTTCCTTTATTTGGGGCAAATTTGTTTATTTTTGACCTTTTAATAGCTTGAAAACCGTTTCATAACCGAATATTGACATTTTTATGGAATCTGGTCTTCTGCTCACGTCTCCAGTTATAAATGCAACCTAATCAAAGTATCAGGACACACATGTAACTTTTGTGGTTTTCTTAACACAGTTATGCATGAGAAATAGTTTTCTGGCCTCAAATTAATAAATGAACAATCCAAACAGACAGTCCCACGTCGGCACTCATATGGACTGGGAGTTTCACCCAAACACACAGAGAAACCTTCACTCTGTTTAACAAAATGTCCCCACTGTTCCCAGAGCTGATGAGTATGCTGGTGTGGGCCTCGCTTGTGCTCTGTCGTCTCCGAATCGTTCTTATTAAAGTCATTTATCTATCACAGTAGTTGCCTGGTTAAGGTCTTATTGCCAGGTAATTTACAAATGTTGCTTTGCGAGTGGAGGTCTGTGACAAATGGCGGCACTTCTTGGGGGCGTCTCTTTAGTTAAAGATGAAGTGTGAGATGATCGGGGTGCTGATGGCTGCGTGTAGACATTAGGAGTGGACGGCGCGCAGCCTGCATGCAGACGAGGCAGGAATAGGATTCTATTCCTCACCTCTGCCCCATCAGATTGGTGTCTCAGGCGTATCAAGTCCGGCACGGATGATTCCCAAAAATGGGATAAGATGAAGCACGTTAAGGTGCTTCTGGATGAGCCTGTATGTGAGCTGCTGGGCTTGTAAGCAAAATGGGAGCTGTCAGCCCCATGTAATGGAAGAGAGACGTGCCGCTTTATTCCAGCAGAAAGGCGCTCAAAGCATGATGGATGGTAGAGACCCTGAGTGTGAGCGCTGGAGTATGAACGCTTGAAAGGAGCTGTGAAACGCGGCCGTGCGACACGGCCTGGTGCGCTTTTCCTCCTGCTGCTCCTCATACTTGTTGCTGGGGAGTCCTAGTCCTGTTACACCTCCTATGAGGGACATGAGCAGCATCTTACTACATGATGTGCTGCCGATTTCCCCGCGGTGCTTCACATGTCCGCTTGTTCAGTGCTCTAAGGTACAAGAGCTAATTACTTTCCGATGTAGAAAACCCATCTGACATTTTACCAGCGAGGTTTTTGCCTGTTCTGGCATTTTTTAATTTAAGAGAATGTTCTGTAGATAGACTTAGGAAATATAAACGATAGGACTGAAACGCGCGCACACACACACACACACATCACATTACTCTCTCTCTCAGAGACTGCTGCTGAGGACTCAAAAGTGTACATTTTAGTGCCTTTTTTCCGCCTGGCTGCCACCCCCCCCCCAGTGGTCACTGTGCCCCATTATGCCAAAGGGAGGCAGCTCTCCGCATCCCAGACGTGATTCCCCGCTGACCTGTTATGCCAGGCGCCCCTGTTGTCCACATGCCTTTTATCAGATCAGCCCAGTTACCTGTAATGCCTGCGATTATGGGATGTGTGGGATAGCTGCAGAACATGATGCTGTCACCACCGGTGGGATTTTTAAGATGGGCTGTCTGTCTAACAGGCCTGACTGGCTGTGCAGTATCAGTGCAGAACATCTAGCATTTGCGCCGCTCAGTAGAAGCGCATCAGTCCGTTGATGTTGGACATTGTAATGAGGACCCTGGATGTGCTTACAGCACCTCGAATGCCTTAACACTCACATGGAAATCTAATCTTAAACTGGAGGTTTTAACATTGGCTAAGAAGAATCCCTTTTTGACGTTTCCGGTTACTGTCACGCATCTCGCTGACTTGTGTCTCGGGAATGTCCTCTCTATTTATAGGGTCAGTTATATGCATTAGACCCGCCCCCCCCGTCTCTCGGCTTGTGTAATAATGACAAGCGTTTTATTTTTGGACATTTTCTTTTTTTACGTTTTACTTCAGGTTCCCTGGTCCAGGGCCTTGCATAATTACCACGGAAACCTCCCAGAAGAGCTCAGTGTTAAATCAGGCGACAGTGCCATTCCCCGGCGGAAGGTTGACGAAAACGGCTACCACAGAGACCCTCCCGGCAACGGCACCCCGCCCCCCGCTGACTCGGGAAAGACGCAGCTGGCTCCGCCCCTCTGTCGTGCCCTCCGTGACTTCGGGCTCAAGGAGAAAGTGCGGGAAGACGGCAGGGACCTACTGCCTTTCCTCAAGGTACGTGTCTGTCTGGGCACATGGTCTGAGACGTGCTGACGAACGCCAGTTAGCTACCAGGACGAGAGCCGCACCTGTTATGGTTTCATCACGCCATGAACCCAAACGGATTATGGATTATTACTAGCTGAGAAAGTGTTTGTTCCCTGTGTGAATGACAGTGACAGTGTGATGGTTAGTATCCTAGAATCGGGTCATTGGTGCCATGAAGGCTGTATGAGACGGAGCCAACGCTGCAGGGGAGCGGGGTTATGGGAGAGAGTGTTAGGTACGGGATCATTTTCCCCGTGTTTTTGGTGACGTCTGCCTGCACGGCACAATCAGAGCCCTACTTACCCTCTGGCACAGGCGTGTAACACGAGGACGGCTCACGGCTGAGATTTGCAGGATGTCGGGTGTGTCTGCGTTAAGGTCTGAGCACTGCTGGTGGTTTCCATTAAGGCTTGTTATGGTCACATGACCTGGGTGAGTGAGCCGTGTGAATGGCGTGATGGAGAACCTTGCCGAGGGGCCTTTCACAATGGACATTAATGCCAGGGGTTCTCACTGAGTGCTCCTATTAGTGGGCTGGTCCATCATTTCCATTAAAAACCTGACATGCGTGCTTGTGTTTTTTCTCCTTCCATCCTGAACATGGACGTTAAGGGAGACATCATCACTGTAATACGACGAGTGGATGAGAGCTGGCTGGAAGGACGGCTGGGAGATAAAACCGGCATTTTCCCCATCCGGGTCACTGAGGTAAGTCTGGGTGCAAATGCCAAGGTGTATGGGAATGCGAGTCCCGCATTTCTCCGCCCTCTGAATGGTCTCGGTCTGCTGTGCGAATTTGATGAGGCTTCGTTGCGGTTTGAGGTCAACTTGATGTGTTTATGACCACCCTCTTTAACATGCCATGTTTGTGACATCACTGTGTGAATGACAGAGCCTCAGTCACCGTCGATGTGGTCCAGTGGCATTTTGTCAGCTTTGTACTCGTCCCTTTGCTGCTTCACACACTTCAGTGCATTTTCAACTTCTCCTGCATGCGAGTTCTCCTGCGAGAAACGTGTCCACAGCCAGGAACTGTCTGGAGCAGTTCAGTGTGAGATATTTCAAAAGAGCAGCAGGGATGCATGTGGTAGATAAAGAGGAGAGGGTGGAGGAGGAGTAGAGGGTGGAGGAAGAGGAAGATGGGGAGGAGTAGAGGGTGGAGGAGAGGGAGGAGGAGGTGATGGTGGAGGAAGTGGAGGAGGAGAGGGTGAAAGAGACAGGAGTGATCTGAAATTGGATACCTATGAGACAGGAGAGATCAGTAAAGGGCAACCTATGGGACAGGAGAGATCAGTATAGGGCAACCTATGGGACAGGAGAGATCAGTATAGGGCTACCTATGGGACAGGAGAGATCAGTATAGGGCAACCTATGGGACAGGAGAGATCAGTAATGTGGGGAGGGGTGGGGGGGGGGGGTGTGCTCCGGTCAGGCTGCCTGTGGGCTCGTGAGCGCCTCTTGTGAGGTGCAGCAGAGGTTAAGATGGAGATGCTTCCCCTCCCTGGGTGGCAGGCTGGCACCCATTCGTGTAGAACATTCCGGCGGGGCTGGGAGGGTGCGGCGTGACTACACATGCCCGCCGCCTTCCCGTCTGAGGGGGAGCCATGCTCTGCTTTCCGTAATTACGCCAAGGATGGAGGCACTGCCTGATCGCTCTCTCCACCCTCTTGTGTTCCTTTGGATCCTCCTCCTCGCCTTCAGCCAAATTCGGCGGCTATGAAACTCCTGGGGAAGCGGAGGGGACGGGGCTGCCCGGACCCCTGCCGGCGCCCCACTGGTGCCAGCAGGGACATCGCGGTGGAGGAGGCGTCTGGGCGCAGGCTTGGCCCCGGGGCCCTCCTCAGCCCTGCAGCGTCCTCCACCACGGCGACCCCCACCGCCAGCACTGTGAGCCACCTCAGCCGGCGACCCCGGGGCTCTCGGGGTGGATGGCAGGACCCTGGTGTCAGCGGCCCCACCCTCCTGGAGCCCGGCGATGCCGGTACGGTGGTCCAGGTCCTGGAGCGCCGCTCCGATGGATATGGGAGTGCCCTCTTCCAGGTGTGTGTGTGTCTTTATGGCTTGGGGGGGGGGGGTTTGGCCTGTAATTTGCTCCCAGAACCCAGGCCTACAAGTGTAAACAGCTTTATTTTGGTGATGTGACTCTCCAGCTAATGAAGTTATACGGGGGCGACACGGAGTACAGTTATATTTAAGTCCGAACTGGGCAACCTGACACTGAAGTGCAGCGCTGCCGCAGTG
>JABFEB020000002.1:5547971-5568789 GCA_019775895.2 Stomatorhinus ivindoensis | reverse complement strand
CGTGAACATGGACAGTATTGTGGCCTACCGCTGCGAGCGTGAACATGGACAGTATTGTGGCCTACCGCTGCGAGCGTAAACATGGACAGTATTGTGGCCTACCGCTGTGAGCGCGAACATGGACAGTATTGTGGCCTACCGCTGTGAGCGCGAACATGGACAGTATTGTGGCCTACCGCTGTGAGCGTGAATATGGACAGTATTGTGGCCTACCGCTGTGAGCGCGAACATGGACAGTATTGTGGCCTACCGCTGTGAGCTCTGTGTTGTTCGCCCTGCTCTGCCTTGTCCCTGCATGCCCCCTTGTGTGCTCGCCTCCTCTGAGCAGCTTGGTGGCGCTCTTTGTTACCCAGGTGTGCCACACTTTACTCCTACACCCCATGCCGCCCAGAGGAGCTGGAGCTGCACAGGGGGGAGATGGTAGGCGTATACGGCAGATTCTCAGAGGGATGGCTCCGGGGACTGTCCCTCAGGACGGGCAAAGTGGGCATCCTGCCTGCCAACTACATCACTCCAGTGCTCAGGTAAACCAGCCAAAAAACCAGCAGCTTAGCTGGTTACCAGCCAGGCTAAAAACCAGCTAACTGTGTGGAATCAGGGAGACTCTGTGGCTGCATCTGCCTTTGACTCTCTCTGTTCCCCGACGCACATGAAATATTCATCTTTTTGCTGAAATCTCCTCCTCCTAAGAGCATTTCTGAGATCTCGGCAGCCATAATTCGCTCAGAAGAAACAGTGAAACTGCTTTAAAATCAGAGGCACTCAGACAACATGGAGACCATGCTGGGAAGGAATATACTCTGTTTGAAAGATAATCAGTTATAGACAGACAGGACCATGTGATCAAGGAATGGCGACTTTATATTGATTGCGGAGTTCGGGAAAAGAAATGTGAGGGCCCAGGAATCTGGGTGTGAGTGGTTTTGCCGGGCAATGACAGGAGAACAAGGTCTCACCCTTATCGGACAGGAAATGAGGTCAGTGAATGGGCCCCCAGCCGTGTCTTCCCCCCCATACAGGGACTTAGAGAGAGCTTTTAACTTAATGTTCTCCCCTGAAGTGCTCATAAGTGTCAGTGCAGCTAAGTGTTTAAGGTGGAACAAAGGCTTTTTCACTAAAGAGAGGTAACACGGTGTCTTCTTCACAGAACCACAGCAAGGTTCCTGGAGCCGAAAGCCACTCCTCCCTCTCTGAGCGCTCCTGGGGGGAAGAGGCCGGTGGGGTGCAAGCCCCAGGGGGCAGGCCTGGGTCAGGACAGGCCCGCCACTAACGGGCCTATTAGGTCAGCTGGACATGGCCCTGCGGTTACCATGGCGACCCAAGTCATGTCTTCTGTAGGGGCCAGTTCCGGATTGGCTAATCCGCACTCCCTGAGGAGGGGTCTCAGGGCTTCGCACGGGGGTGAGCACCGTCGAAGGAGAGGCAGGGCACCTTCAGACACCCGCCTTTCTGGTTAGCTCTCCTAGCATCACTAACCCCACCCTCCGCTCTCAGGCTCCTCTCTCCAGAGGATCTCCTCCCAGACACCTCTTTCGTCTGCAGTCCGACCCCAGCAGATGACCCTCCTAGGGATCTCTCCACAGAGCCAGGGTCTCTCCTCCGTCCTCTTTACACCAAAGACGAGAAGCGGTCTTGCCCTGAGCACCTCCAGACTGCCCGTCTGGAATCACGTAGCGACAGCGCCCTCTGCTGACGGCTCCCTGTCGTCGGAGCCTCGAGACGCAGCACCCAGAGGGCCTCAGGAGAAGCAGGCTTCGGCACACCCTCAGTCGATCCTGGTGAAACCAGACTCGCAGAAGAGCGCTGCGGAAAAGGTGAGGCCTCAGTCTGCGTGCTTCTCCAATCACTCATTCAGTCTCCAAACTCGAGGTTTCCGCCATGTGATCTCACATAGTCGAGGCTGCTCCTCTCTGCACAGCCTCTCAAGTCAGTGCGGTTCCTCAGCCAAGAGGCATCCCGGGGGAAAGCGAAGACCCTGCCACCCAGGAGCCACGCCGGCCTTGCTGCCCAGCTCGGCCTCCCTGTCCTGGAGGCGTGGGGAAGCCTCCCGGCGCTCTCCACGCAGCCCGTGCTCGTGGACGGCAGAACCGTCGGGATGCGGAGGGGCGGCACCGTGGAGGGGCTGGAGAGAGTCGGATGAGCCTCCGTCCCCCCAGGGATGGTGCCACATGGTGCCCAGGTCTGTCTGAGACACATGCTGCACCCTAAGCCGCCCTCACTGTAAACCTGAGTGCTTTGCCAGCTGCACAGCATGCCTGCAGCAGTCCACGAGGCTCCAGCTGCTGAACCATAGTGTCCCAGCAATAGTCCTGAAACCCAATCTCTGCACCCACTGCTTTCTGCAGGTCTGTAACACACGTCATGTCGCACCTGTGAGCCCTCTTATATAGGCTAAGGGCAGCACTGTGGCTTGGGTGACCGAGCATCCTGTCATGGTGTCCCCTGGATGGGCTTTCAGCTTAGTTACCCTGCACTGGACAAGGGCTTCTGGGAAATGGATGCATGATGTAACCTTGTTAAAAGCAAAGATGAAAATGGACAATGAACTGCCCATCATAATCATCATCGTCCTCCTGTGATAATTGTGCACATTTTAAAAAGCAGAAAGCTGGAGCTTTTTACCAGTGTTTCAGTCTGTTATGGTATCGAGTCACTTTTGCTTCCACTCCCGTCTGCTGCGAGCTCAGCAGCACCGATGGTCTTACACACTCCCGTCTGCTGCGAGCTCAGCAGCACCGATGGTCTTACACACTCGCCCGTTCTCCTTAGGTGACTTCAAAATGCTGAGTGTGCAGGTGATCTTTCCCAGATGCATTTTACACGTCCATAAACAGAGGTGTTTAGGACCACAGAGTGTTTCTGAGTAACAAGGCAGGTCCGTTCAGTTCTGATCTTACTGTTCAGTGATGTAGATCTAACCGTCTTTAACCCATTGTCACTTGCAATTACTGTTGCTCACTTGATCTTCTGCAAGATCGCAGATTTGGAGGTCTGATTATTTTGTGTGGTGCTTTATTCAGACCATAAGATAACAGTAACATGTAAGTATGGATTACAAAGACATTATTAAATGTATATAATATTCCTGCAAAGTGAAAACTGATGTGTGAATGGCCAAAATTATTTGGAACTATTATTCATGTTTACGGTGGCTTTCTTGTACTTAAACCAAGTGCGTTCACTTTTAGTCCAGCGTGGCTGGAATAACAAGTTTGTAGATGGTTTAAAAACCAGTCACCATTGTGACAGTGAGCAGATGTTTCTCAGCGTCACTGTGCAATCATGCAGCCACCTTAGTTTGAAATGCACTGCATTCTATTCGTCAGTAACTCTGCTAAATATTAACCAGTCTTAATCTGTCTTATACTAATTGCATTTGTAAATAGCAGTATGTATGGTGTGACTATCTTCACGCCAGTTAAGTGGCTTGGTTCTGTTTTCCAGCGGTGCCATAATCCAACGACACAGCAAGTAATTAACTGCCAGCAAACAGCCAGTGTATCGGGGTGGGGGGGGGGGGGGGGTTTCCAAAGGTCCTGGCCCAGCAATGCTGCCCAGCTTCAGGTAAACGGTAGTAACCAACATGCCCAATTGCTAATTAACTACCACCTGCCATAATTCACACGGCTCCCGATATGCTACGCACTCACAGGTGGTTCCAGCAAAGTCCCCCCCATCATTGCAGGGAGTGTTCTTGGCATGCCTGCATACCTGGGGACTACACCCCAGCTTAAACCGTAGCAGAAACCTGAGGTGTCAGGACCTGCCCGAAACGAAAGGGAAGCCGGTGTTGAGGGCGCCCTGCCTACCACAGGGAAGAGCCTTCAGAGACAGACAGATCCTTAAACGTTCCTCAGCTAGCACACTAACGCTGTTACAGAACGCAGCATTTACACTTAATTCCAAACTAAGACCAGAATAAACCTGTAATATTCCCCAGCAGATCAAGGCCCTTGTGTTATGCCGATTGCTGGCAGTATGACACGCTGACACTAACTGAACATTCTTACAATGTCATGTTACGAAAAGTGTGTTACAACCCTCTTGTCATTGCCTGTGTGAGACAGTGAAATATTTTCAAAAAATAAATTGCTTTATGTTGGGAAAGGAAATGCTGGTGCTCGTTCTTTTGGTCATGAGGAGTTTGGCTGCTGATCTCGAACGGGCCATGGAGTCTGAAGAACGAGCAACTGCTGCATGGGAAGAACATCACATTCCCAATACTAGTGGCACTCAGAAGTCCTAAATGTAACGACTCTGCCCCCTTCTGGCAGTCTGTGGTTACAGCACAGATCGCAGGGCAATATCAAGGCAACTAAATTCTCTAAACCAGAAAGCCTCCTGACCTTGAAAAATAAAAACTTATTAAAGGTGTAAACCAATATCATACAATAAAATTATTACCATCTGACATTCTAGTGGTAGAAAACGGTGGCTTACCTGTATTTATACTTAAATAGCACAGTATTTAACTCAGGAGAGGAAAGATAGCAGAGGAACCAATCAGAAGCACTTTCTCCAACATTTTCTTTAATTAGACACCGCTAAGCTGTTAGACAACAATCACATCCGTCTATTTGACTGACTGTTAGAATAACGGTAATACTGGGGTAGTCAGAGGTCATCAGGCTTTCTGAATGTGTGTAGAGAGATGGGCATATAGCAAACAGACCAAGACACTGACTGCATTCTCCAGGCGTGTCAGCAGAACATCTCTCCCCGCCCAGTGCTGCTTTAATGGACCAGGTAGGCCAGAGTGTCCCCGACGTCCACGCTTAGGCCGTTCTCCGTCAGCAGCACCTTCTTGGCAGACAGGTCTACCTGGAACGTGGACTTGTCGGAGATGGCCGTCTTGCCCTGTTCCTCCTTCCCCAAGACAGGCAGCCTCCGAGGTCCCAGAAGAGGGTCATCGTATCTCATCAGCTTCACTCTGGTCAGGTCTGGGACGGCGAGACAGAAGGATGTTACATAACGCCGGCCTCCTCCAACCGGCGTCCGCCTCTCTCACGGCGGAGACATCAGCGGCTGCACCTGGTGGACATCTGAGGTTACCTTTGATTGCTCTGTTTGCTCTGGACAGCCGGCGGACGATGCTGTCCTTACTGTCACCTCGGTGGATGTCCAACTTGGTGCTGAAGAATCCGTTGGCTGGTTGAGGGTTGATCAAGGACACAGAGACACCAGGCTGCAAGGGGAGAGAGAAAGCAGAGGGTATACATTTAAAGGAAGCTTGGATAAAGACCTCCAGATAGACCTTTTTCATTTTGACAGTGTCTGCGTTTGGGTCTTAAACATTTTATATGGGTTTCACTTAACCAAGTGTGAGTCAGTCACTGCAATGGTACATTTCAAATGCAGAGCTGGATGATTTGCTAGAAATGTCCCACAGAAGAGCCAACAGTAAAATCTGATGGGACAGAATAAACAACTCCAACATGCAATAAACAGCATCCGTCTTCAAAATCACTCTTCTTCACAGCTGATTAATGCATCTCTGTCCAAGAGCGTCTGCCTAGAAATGAATCAAAAGGCTCTGCTGATGCTCTACCTCCGTTCTGAAGACGCTAAACGGTTTCCCCGGGCAACAGTCCTCCCTTATTTTGTCATCTGCCTCTGATGCAAATACGACGTCAATCTGATCCAGCTGCCAAAGGAATGAAAACCATCTATGGAATTGAATACTGATGAAAATGTTAGACACTTCTGTGTCTAAGACACCGATAAACATTATAATTGGAAAGGATTGACATCGTCCTCCAAAAGGGTGAATAATCTCTAGACACCATTAGATACATGACTAGAGAAAGGAAATGAAGGCTTACCTCAAGAGAGTTGGTTAGGTAAACCATGTTCTGCAGGAGAACTGTTCTCTCATCAAACTCTAGCTCCAGGTCCAGAACACGCGGCCCGTTCTTCTGCAGATTTTCCTGTGAATCGGGAGAGCTGTGTTAAGATGTTAAGCTGTGTTATCCACTGTCACGATGCTCATTTCTCCTGTGGCACAACTTGGCTACATTTCGGAGAGCCAAGGGGGTGTGCAACGAATCAGGATCTCTCGGTTAGATGGGTGTCATGACTGTCCAATAGGAATGCTCCTTACCTAAACTCTTATTGGACAATCATGACTTCTAGCTTAAGTAAACCCAGCTAACTGAGAAATCCTGCTTCAGGGAACAGCCCCCTGGTCTGAGACTCCCAAACAAATGTGGGGGAACTGAAACGTGGAGGCCAGAGACTCGAGTGCCGCTCTGACGGCGGCCCACCTTGATCGTGGCCACAAAGGGCATCACCCTCTTCATGTACTTCTTCAGCTCTGGCAGGCTGCTCAACTCCCCCAGGATCACCTTGTTGTCGGGCAGCTTCCCATCGTTGACCTGGAGACGGAACGGGCAGGCGAGTCAGCCGGCTCCACAGGGCCCTCCATCCGGCCCCACTCAGCTTGCTGGTGCCAATGCACCAGTAACATGAACCTAACCACTCAAGTCAGCTGTCGAAATGGTGTTTGGAGGAGCTCTACTGATGAAAGGACCTGCAAAACCTACATCTTAATCATCTTAATCATAGTACTTTGTAATAATTACTTAACTGATCATCTTGTCCTTAATGAAATAAATTACCAGATCATCAAAAAATAAGTAAATAGATAAAAGCAGTACTGGCTTTCTGCTTGAAGACGTTTAAGCATCGACATAAACAGGCCGGACACAGGTACACTGTGTGTCAATCCGCCTTCCCAGAGGCAGTCAGGGGGAGGCGCTGACGGACCACTTGCCTTGTAGTGCTTTGCCAGCAGGGAGAGGGTGCAGTGCTGCCAGGGGGGGTAGCTTTTAGCCACGTAGATGGTGCAGTGAGAGGGCTTCCCTGGAGCTTTGCCATCCCCTTTCTGTACCAAGGCAGGACCAGAGATCAGCTTAGCCCTCCCAGCTCAGGTCCCCACGGCCACGGGACGCCCATTACCGAGGCACGTGGCCGAACAGGACAGAAAAAGCCATTTTAAATCATTGATTCGCATTTTATATAACAACGTCCGGAATAAACCTAAGCCTGTTCCCCCTTAAAAGCGCTCTGAACCTGCCCAGTGAGCTCATGGTACATGACAGCTGTCCGGCTCCGTCTAGTCACCGTCCGGGGTTTTCACAGATCGGAGGAGACAGCCTGCAGCACCACAGCGGGATGCGGCAAAACAGCGCTGGAAAGAGCGTGCCCCACCGCAACCCTGCGTGCCCCACCGCAACCCTGCGTGCCCCACCGCAACCCTGCGTGCCCCACCGCAACCCTGCGTGCCCCACCGCATCCCTGCGTGCCCCACCGCATCCCTGCGTGCCCCACCGCAACCCTGCGTGCCCCATTACCCCCACAGACCCAGAGCCATGGCAGCGAGACACATGTGGTGCCGAATGATCCATTACGGAGCGGGAGATAAAGCACTCAGCGGTCAGTGACAGGAGTGAGGGGCCCCCATCCAAGCGCCCCACCCACGCCAGCCGGTACCTTGTTCTTCGGGGGATGCATGTACCCCCTGAGTCTCAGCCGCAGGTCGTGCGCAGTCTCCATGAGGTACTGGGAGGAGCGGATCAGGACCTCATCCACCGGGCCAGGCACGGGCCAAGAGGCCTTCATCAGAGTGTCAGGCTGGGGGGGTGGAAGAAGGCAGGGGAGTGGGCAAAGAGCTGTGTGTGCGTGTGTGTGTGTGCGTGCGCAGGGGGGCTCAGAACATGCTCTAGATGCATGTTAAGCTGGAGGCCAACTCATCAGGCAATGCCAATAAAAACAATCCCCCGCAAACCCCCCACGCACCCCAGAGGGAGAGATAAAGCAGCATTCAGCCATGATGTGTGCTGTTCTGTCGCTAATCTGAGGGAATAAAGACCCCTAAAGAGAGCAGAGATCACATTCAGGTGGATGTCTAAAGGAGCCCACACCGGCCCCCGCCGCCGCCGCCATGATGCTCTCCAGCCTCACCTTCTTCAGAAGGGCCCAGACGTGCTCACACAGGTGAGGGCAGATGGGCACCAGGAGCAGCGTCTGATTGCTGATGAACTGGAACACCAGGTCCCTGTGCATGCCCTCGATCGCCAGCTCCCGGTACTTGTCTTTCATGGCCTGCCGAGGGACACGCAGAGGGGGAGGGACGGGGCGTGTGCACGCGCGCGGAGGGAGAGAGGGAGGGAGGGAAGGACGGGGCGCAATCGGACAGCCTACCTGGAACTCAAAGAAGCCGCACTTCAGCACTTCCTTATACATCATCCTCTCGTAGTGTTGCTCCGTCTTCAAGATGCCGGCATTCATCTCGCTGCGAAGGAAGCGAGGAGGATCTTATTGGGATGTCAGCGTTGAGGGACGAAACCCCCCCCCCCCCCCCGCACACACACACACACACTCCCGACGACGCAGGACACGGATTTCGGGATGCCGACCTCACAAAGACGCGATCATTGAAGGAGTCCGCCGGTCCTGTGCGCAGGGCTCCCTGATTGCTGATCGTGTCCTTCACCCACTCCAGCCAGGTGTAGAGGCGCAGGATGCCAGCGTCGGCCATCGCCTCCACAAAGTTGGCGTCCTCCACGGTGTCCCCGGCGTCAGCGAGCGCCAGGCGCATCCCTGGTCAGACGGGGGCGTGGGAAAACGCGATAGAGGCATGAGGAGCTGAGGGCGGAGCTCCCTGCAGCAGTCTGGAGATCAGGGTCCGATCTGTTCACGAGCTGCATCTGAATCACTACCGAGCACCAGAGACTGACTGGGTTCCTACAACCATATGGCAACAAACTACCGCTCTGGTACGCCATCGTACTTTGTAACCTTTGTAAACCTTTTAGTTTTGTGATAATTTGAACTCCTCCAATAATCATGTAGTGATATTGAAGGAAAAATTTCTTATAACGAACTGAAGCAGTTTTGAAATCATGATGTTAACATAAAAACATGGTGTATTAATTTAAAATATTGATGTTGTCGCATTTTCAACATCGACCATTTTGACTACTCGCGGAAGCCCTACAGCAAACATTAATATACATTAATTTTTCAACAAATGGCCGCTTACCATCAGCAGAGAACTTGTTGATAGCTTGGCTCAGGGTCAGAAAATTACCAGTGGATTTGGACATCTGAAAAATATAATAATATTCAGAAGCAAACCTACCATGAAAAGGGATCTGACAATTAGACACTTCCTGTCAAGGCCATACCAAGTGCAGAAACATGGGGGGGGTCTCACCTTCTCTGAATTCAGCAGCAGGTGCCCATTGGCTCGGACAGCCTGGGGCCACTTCCCACTGACAAGGAGGAAAGTTTTTCATGTTATCAGCTTAATATAACTGATCTTAAATTAAGAACTAAAACACTTGGTTTGATCCCACATTCTTTAGCAGAAAATAACAGATGGGTGTTCAGTTTTAATTAGCATAACATCGAATTCCTATGTGGCATAATGGCAAAACACAGTAACTGCATATTTTATCTCGTGGCATAATCTCTTAGCTCAGCTACGCTTTGAAGAAATAAGTGTGAAAATTGCAGTAACTATAAAATCCACCCTAACACCAAGGCAGTAGAGCCCTTTCTCAGTGTAGTTACCGTGTTCTGCCTTTGTAGGGCAGTACAATGAGGGGCCGTTACCTGCCCCAGAGTTCCTGCACTTACGGGTCACTGGGCCACATGGCCACGTGGTTGTACAGGTAGTAGGAGAGGTGGTTGGGCACCAGGTCCTTCCCCGAAACGCGGACGTCCACGGAGTACCAGTACTCAAACTCCCGCCGGAGCTTCTGCAAGCTCTCCTTTGAGATGCTGGTCCTGGGGAAGGGGGCGTCCTTGAAGAAGATGTAATCCCAGACCTCGCGGGTCATCTGTTCCGGCCTGAAGGGTGGCCAAACAGAGCAGAAGGTGCTTGGTACTGCACACACAAACACCTGTCGATTCAACTTTGTGGGGACCATTCATTCATTTGTATAGGAAAAACACTAATCCCAAAAATGGCAACCTTAACCACAAGTAACCAAATAACATACAAGAGTTTCGGCATTTTAATTTTTTTTGTATTGCAGTCACAGATTTTGACAAAACTGAGTTTACCCTTGTGGGGAACGAAAAAATAGCCACCACATAGTCAAAATAACAGGTTCTTAATCACATTGTGGGGACATTTGGTCCCCACGATGTACTGTATACATAACCCACACAGACACACAGTGAGCAGAAATGAGAGGCATACCTGATACCCAGAGGCGAAGACCCCTGGCCATTCAGCGTCCCCCCCTGCAGAAGGTGAGCCACAGTGTAGTATGCCATGTAGATGGTGGAGTCAGACAGCGACTCGATTAGCCACTGCTCGTCCCATGGCAGTCGTGTTCCTGGGGATGGGGGGGGGGGGGGTCACGCAGTTACCCATCTTAGAATATAAACAGCTTGTTTTGTCGACGTGCTATTAAGGAGGGATGGAGGGGCCCTGCTGACCTAGACCGTAGGTCCGAGAGCATGCGTGCTCCTGCAGCCAGGCCAGAGTCGCCTCGAAGTTCTTCCTGGTCTCGTCACAGAACCTAGGTAGAGCGAGAAGCATCAGAGTCTGAGCAGGACGAGGACCTGACCGGAAGCAGAGGTGCAGGACCAAAGATGGCGCTTTCAATCTGGAGATGTGGCTTCGGTGACACTCACGTCTCCATCTGTCTGAGGACGTCTGAAGCCTGCCGTTTCCATTCGCTGTCCCCATAGTCCAAGTACCTGGCAAGAGGGTAAAGTATCATTAAACAGTGCTACAGCACAGGCAGTAAGACTGTAGAGGCTCTTCATTAGGGCTGGAGGCTCCGCCCACAACCTCACACTCACCACTGGTCACAAAGAGCCACCACACACTCATCTGCTGACCGTGACATCACCTGCTTCTCTGGCTCCATATAGATCAAGGCCTCACCCTGAAACAGACAATCCAATCCAATTTTATTTGTACACTGCATTTTCACAACATTGCATCGTCTCAAAGCGCTTTACATAATAACTACCCAAAGCCCCCTGTGAGCAGCCAGAGGCAACAGTGGCAAGGAAAAATCCCTAGAAGGAAGAAACGTTGAGAAGAAACAGACTCAAAGGGGGAGCCCATCCTCCAGGGGGCAGCAGAGGAAGCCCTAACCCTAACCAGACTCAAAGGGGGAGCCCGTCCTCCAGGGGGCAGCAGAGGAAGCCCTAACCCTAACCAGACCCAAAGGGGGAGCCCATCCTCCAGGGGGCAGCAGAGGAAGTCAGTCCAGGCCTGCTTTACAGTGAGAAGTGTCCCTAATGAAGATGGCACCTCTGGGCTGCCTCGGTAGAACCCCTAGTTCCTCCTGAATTCGGCAGGTTCACCTTTTCCACCATCATTTTCTGGATCGGCTTTTTCACATCCTGGACTTTCTGCCCTTTGTATCCATCCACCAGCATGACCTAGAGAGAGCCAATCAAAGCAGCAGGTCATATATATAAAAAGAAAAACGCCATCTCAGCGTGGAGCGAGCTTTGTGACACTGCCAGCTCACCCCCTCGTAGAAGCCCTTGAGGTAGACCTTCTCCTTGGCCTCGACCAGCTTTTCCCGGTCGTTCTGGCTCTGGATCTTCAGCTCATCACACACCAGTGGAGCGGAAAGGTTCCCATAGCCAGGAATATCGATGATGGGAACCTATTGGGGCAGCAAAAGTCAGGGTTGGGGGCCAGGGACAGAGTCTGCAGCAAAGACAAGGCAGCGCACTGACCGGCTCGTATGGCAACACCATCTCGTCTTGGATCCCGTATTTTTCCCTCAAAGCCTAAGTGAACAGGTTGAGAGGACAGTGTCAAAACACAGCTGACGAAAGGCACAGCAAATCCATCACTTAAAAAAAAAAAGAGGATGAATGAAGAAAACAGGCGACAAACTCACCTGCTTCTTCTTTATATCCCTGAGAGCAGCGATGTCATCCGGGGCATCAGAAGGCACACTAGTGACCACGCCGGTCCCTGTGACGAAAGGACACACAGCTTTCACATAGCGCAATCTCACACAGATAAGCCTTGTTCAAGCCTTTGTTGTTTGTTTGTTCAAGCCTTTGTTGTTTGTTTGTTCAAGCCTTTGTTGTTCGCCATATCGGTTTACTTTGCTACGTTCTGAGTAAGTGAATGAGTTTTTGAAAAGCACATATCAATAATATATATTGCTATTATTATTATTATTATTATCATTATCATCAAAGCTCACACTGGAGAAATGGTTGGTAATAAATGCATCTTTGCCTTATGATAAGCCAAGCAGTCTGCGTTCGGGAAGCCTTCCTAGCATTACATACTCATCTCTGTCTATTTACTCGTATATTAAAAAAGAAACTGAATTTGAGCTTCAACTCTTCAATCTGTTGGCGGAATGTGGGCAATACCTTTATCATCCTTGATAGTTAGCATAGGCAGTGCATATATAACCTTGTAGGAGGTCAGCGGGGCACTCAGAGGGCAGCCAAGAATGTCCTGGAAGGAAGGGAGAGAATGAGTAGGGGAGCCAGCATAGCCAGTGTGCAACTAAGTAAATAAGAGGAGCGTCACTGAATATTCAGAAGAGGGACATGTTTAAAGTGACGGGTTTGGGTCATTGTACCATGCGTCATGGGACGTAACCATAAAAGGTGAGAACACTGTGGACCTGACTTCTGGTTTTGTGCCACCCACCTGGCCTAGAAGCTCCATGAGCACTGGGATCACCCCATTCTCCTTGGTGAAGTCCTGGTAGGACATGTTCCTGGCCGACCTCCGTGTGCAGATGAAGACGTCCCTGTTGACAGTCTCAAAGGCGATGTACTTCATGTCAGGTCTGACCCAGCAGTTGGTCTGTCCAAACATCGTCTCTGGTCGTAGAGTGGCTGCTACCAGGAAGACGCTCCTCCCCTTAAGTGCACTGCAAAAGTCGACAAGAGACGCACTTCACACCGCTGACAACCAGCTTTGTTTTAACTGCCAACATGTCAGTTAACTACAATGGGATACCTTAGTTTTGAAGGGTATGGTTCAAGGATCTTCATTTTAATGAGGGTATATTCCTGTGGCCCTATACCCTACGGAAGGCATGAGGAATGGGTCAGAAGGAACATATGCTCACACACACAAAGCGACACATGGGAGACTCAACCACTGCTACCCCACCTCTCCTGTCTGCCTGTCATGGTCCATGCAAGGCTGGCCGTCCTTAGGAGAATAAATGGTGTACCTATGAAAACAAGTTTAAAATATGTTACTTTTAATATTTTTGGTGTAAACATTCACAGTACATTAGGGGTGTAAGGATGCAAGACTGCATCATTTTTGGGGGCAAAGTCCTCCTTAAGATACCTCTCCTTCTGGGCTGCGCACCAACGTACACGTGTTGCAGGGGGTAGCAGGACCACACCCAATTTCCAAAACATACAGAGGCCCGTTAATATTCATAAACAAAGTGCTACCTGATGATATTTGCACTATAACACTTTTGGGAACTCACCCGTCGCTCTACCTAATGGTTAAGATAATCTTTGCGCTGCGATGTTTTTGGGAAACATTCCTCTTTTTGCCAACTACAATGTTAAAAATTGTTTAAATTTCAGCTATCGATATAATCATGTAATTGATGAACCAAATCGTTGCAGAAAAGCACCGTTCTCTAAATAAATGTAATCGAATCAAATTCAGGCCAACAATTTCGCTGCAGTCCAGGTGAGTGTCCACATCTCACCTCTTTCCAAACTTGATCTTATTCTTTTCTTTTAGGGTTACAAATTGCCACCTGACAAAAGAGTCATAGAAGGGATTGACATCAGTTGTGATGAAGGATCTTCGCCAGTCCACCTGCAATGCAACAATATGGAAGATACAGCCATATCCAGCACAAGCAAATGCATATGAAAAACAAAACCGGCACGTTCAGCAGAAATGTCAGTGGCGTGGTGCCTGGCGTCTTGTGACGAGGCTCCAGCTCGCCTCTTCTTTGACATCCCAAGCCATGGAGATGCAGACCTGCTCCTCACCTTCACTCCCATGTCCTTCAAGTCCTGAACTGCCAGCGGGGGGAAGTAATCCAACCAATGAGCTGCGTCCGCAAACTTGACGATCTCTGCATCTCGCAGGCCGAGTGACTTCATGATATCCCACTGAAACTTCGCCCCCCCGGATTTGGCCACAGCCTTACTCTGTGGCCAGTGGGACAAAGTCGATTTTACATTTGAGAAAGAAATCACACAGATTTAATCCACCTCTCAACCTCAAGACCGTATTTACAGGATCACATGGTGCCGCACCTTCTTCCCCTTCGTCTTGTCCTTGATTATGATCTCATCTCCTGCATTTTGCTTGCGCTCCTCTTCCTCCTCCTCCTCCTCGTCGGGGAACTGGGGTGGGTTACCATAAAGCTCGATCTCTCGCTTCAGCTTGTCTGCACAGGCCTGGAAAAAGAATGAATCGTTAAGAAAGTAGCAATAATAAAAATGCTAGTAAACGCTGACTAAGGACAAACCAACAATGTCAAAGTGATGAGAACAGCAGCGGCTTACTTTGATGGGCATTCCTGTACAGTGCAGACCGAAAGGGAAGAGACACCGTTTCCCTTTCAAGCGCTGGTAACCTGTGGCAAACTGAAGGGCAACAGCACACACAGTAAGGGACACAAGTAGTCTGCGCGATCCAAGACCAACGTAGTGTAAGTATCAGATACAGAACATTACCTCACACTTTGACAGGCAGAAGGTGTGACCCAGATGAAGTCTTCCATTCATGTACGGGTAGGGGAACGTTACGAGGTACTTGTTCTTACTAGAGTGTAAGGAAAGGGGGTGTTAGTATTTGCCACGAAGAGTGTTTCATTATAAGACCTCAACCTACCTACACACACATCCTCACTAATTTACTAGGCAAAGATAGGAATTACATGGAACAAAAGTGTGACCCAAAAAAAAGTGTTTTGTGGGGAAAAAATAAGCTGTTGTCGTATTGAAATTCATAAACCATATCATAAGAACATTTATCAGACAGAACAAGACCTACAACAGCTACATATCATGGAACTGGTTAGTCTACATAATGCTACAGAAATGTCATCGCCATCAGTCATCTTAACCAATCAAGGAACAACATACTCATATAACACAAACATCCATTCCAGATGCCTCACCCCTTATTAAGCTAATTATAACCCACAGGATCTGCTGCTAATTACATGGTTTAAGTTTTCCATTTTATTTTGTATTTTTTTATAGCCTAGGTGGGAAACATACAGAATTACGTTGTGCATGTAGAATAACAACAAAGTTGTTCTATTCCTGTTTAAAATGCATGCAAAGATAAGTTATGCTTTAAACTACTTGTCAAAGCCGTGCACTTATCTTTCATTAATATTAGTAGGAAAAAACACTGCAGTTGGTTATATGGGTGAGTAATTACACTACTTGGTCATGGAATCTTAATGCCCTGTCTGTTTGATGTCTTATTTAAATGTGCTCTTCTGCCTTTATAAAGCACTTTTAATTGTGCTATATAAATAAATTTCCCTTGCCATACTTACTTCTCGGTTTGCTCCGGTGTGCTGGGCGAGTCACATTCAAACACCTTCTCCTTCTCCCATTTCTTCTGGACTTCTCGTTCTATCTTTCGTAGAAAGGCAAGTTTGGCAGTTCCTTTCCGTTCCTGCGGCACGAATGCATGGACGGATGAGACACCCCCGGCACCGGCCGGCTAAGTAATTCTGACACATAGATGGGTAATGCTAATGGCACTGGTACGCTACGGCGCTAAAACCATTTAGATCGTTGTAGATCTCGTATATCAGAGAAGTAGTTACCTCGACATGTTCCAGCTTTTACACTGAGAATAACAATATCAAGCATATTTTGCTAGGAGCTAGCTAACCATAGCTATGAAGCTATACAGTTAGGCACGTTTGGGGGAATTAACATACATCATTTAACAAGCTGTAACTGGCCACAATACGACCTAAAGAAAATTTTTTTGAGAAAATTGCATCTCACCGTCATTTTCAGTGCGGCAGGTGCTTCTCAACCAAACAAAAATTTCCAATTACTCCCACTTAGCACCAAGTCCACGCCATCAACCAGGAAATGCAGAACAGGGCCGAAATCTAAGAATATGATAGCATGCTGGTTGCAAGACCGTCCATTTCTGAAACTACATATCCCAGGAATCTCCATAAAGGCAACGTCTCACGGAGGTTTATCAGCAAAGCATTGTGGGTGCTGTATTGCTTTTATACTTCAACGGTCGCCTGTGTTGGAAAAATACCAAATGAAGATATGTATGTTAGTCCTGCGTATCATGTGGGTCTGTAAATGGCCCACAAGTTCAGTTCCTTAAGGATTATTCCACTTATTATTCGTCTTGTCTAAAGCACAAGGAAAGATGAACGTGAGACTCATTAACATATACGGGTCAAAATAACATTTCTGAACAGATTCACGTTACGTTCAATATCAATGTTAATGTTAATATTTTTATATACTATATATTCATAATAGACAAAATTGAAATAGTGTGTTAATTATTTTGTACTTTATTCTTATTCTGACTCCAGAGAACCTGCTTTAAACTACAGCACCACCGCAGTACGGATTTCCTGTTGGCAGTTGAACCCGCCCCAAAAGTCAACCGACGTGTGATGACACCACGACCCCTGGATCTGATTGGCCGTTCGCCCTGTCAATCTCCATTCCGCGTACTCCGTCGTCAAATAGTGTGTTCGACCTGCAAGTTTTCGGTTTCTGGGCCTAAACTGCGTCTGCAATATTCCGATTCTGACGATGAAAGTGGGATCATTACAACAAATCATTAATTTATAATCAATATTTGAGAGCAAGTTTCAAAAGATGATCATTGAGAATGTGGAAGCTTTGAAGTCGTGGTTGGCTAAACTCTTGGAGCCAATGTGAGTGATGAATGCGAATGTCATGTTGCTTTCAGATAGCGGAGCTCCTGGCTCGGCGCTCGCTGCTAGCTGGTTAGCGCCGCTCGGATGCTAGCTGGCTAGTTCTCCGCTGCTTACTTGCTTGCCAAACGTGCGTGATGAGTAACGTGTTGCTGTACGACGTGGCAGATGGGGCAGAGAGCCGAGCAGGAGGCACACGCTGCAGCCCGTAGGCCCCGGGTTCTTTAGCCGGCCGGGCTAGCTAACCGCCGCGGCGTGTCTCCGGTATCTGGCCGTTAGCTCCAGCTGGAGGGGCATCGGGCCGCGGTCGGTCCACTGCTGCGTGTTAGCCTAACTAGGCCGCCGATGGCGGTCTCTGAGGAGCTGGTGCTTCGTGATCCGATTAGTTAACTGGTCCGATCTGCTGGATGCTCACGATGGACTTTGATCTGTCCTCATGCGAGCTGGGCACCCGGAGGCAGGCACGGCCGCCTGCTTGCCCTGCAGCTAGCTACACGCAGCGTAGTAGTATAAATCACCACCGCGGCTTTTTCGGCCATTCACACAGTCCCGAGTATGTATGTTCGGCTATACTAAGTCTGGATGCTTGCTAACCAGGAATCGCCTGGCTGGTTATTGAAGCTACTGTCAATGTGTAAATCAGAGTGTGGATATGCGATCTGCTTTTAAAACGGTCCCCCGTCATGTCAGTCTGCCTGCGAACCGATGGCCAGCGCAGTGACCCGGCTATTTTTAACCCGCGGTCGCTTTTCTTTACGCGCTGTTTGTAAATCCTGTCCGACCGAGTTCACGGGTGTCGCTCCTTAACTGGCCATCAACAGGTTGAAAAGCCGCCGTCTGTGCTCCTTGTGGGGGCCTCCCAAATGCCCCTGTGTATGTAATGTCCGGGCATGCAGCATGCGGGCGGTGCATGTCTGCTTTGGTATTTTTAGGTGAATTAGCCTCCCCCCAGATATTATAATGGGGTTATTGCGGTGCGGAGTCCGTCACATAATCGTTTATTTGTTCTGTTTTTGTTCTCTTTCTTTTGTAGATGTGATGCAGACCCCTCGGCATTAGCCAACTATGTTGTTGCTCTAGTTAAGAAGGACAAACCGGAAAAAGACTTGAAGGCCCTTTGTGCTGACCAGTTGGATGTATTTTTACAGAAAGGTAAATGCTTTGATCATCCTAGTTCCCACTAAATGTATATTTTATAAGTTCTCTGTCATAAATAAGATTAAACGTGTCCAGAGTCTCTTTCAAGTGTAATTGCTGGGTAATATCACATTCAAGCTGGCAAACCGTGACCATATGAATGGCTTTCCTCTTTCAGAGACGACCGGCTTTGTAGATAAACTCTTTGAATGTCTGACGACAAGAAACTACTTGGCGAACACAGAGGTGAAAGAAGTGCAGAAGTTGGAGACCAAGTCATCGGCGCCAAAGCCGGAGGAGAAGCAGGAGGTAGTGTCCTTCCGATGTGTGAGCGGCGTGTGTCACGCAAGACTCCACCCTCGTGTTCCTCCGATGTCTTACACCCCACTTTAACTCCTCCAGAATGTAAATGCCGAGGATGACCGGGAGGCGAGGAGGAGGAGGAGTCCCTTAAAGAACCGTTCGGACCTTAATGAGTCCAGGCAAGTGTCGTCGTCAGAGTAAGGGGACGATGGGGGTGTTTCTGCTTGTTTGTGTTGCTAGAGTTGGGATCCAGTATGAGGTGGCCGTCTTGGTAGGGACACGGCCCGTAGCTCCACGGAGAGAGTGTTCCTGATGGGCTTCTACATGGTCTGCTTCCACCCAGGACGCGCGATGAGCGCAGGAGGGATGACCGCAAGCGGCGCAGTGGCGAGTCCTACCGGGAGCGGCACGAGCGACGCATGGGGACCATCCGGGGGCGGAGCTACAGCCGCAGCCGCAGCCGGAGTGGGAGCCGGGGCAAGAGCGGAGACAGGGAGCATGGCCGGGGCAAAGGTGGGTCTGGCCACCGGGGCAAGAGCGGGGACAGGGAGCACAGCCGGGGCAAAGGTGGGTCTGGCCGCCGGGGAGGGAGGGGCTTGGTGGTGTATCTTTTAAGGGTCTATTAAGGCTCGGCAAAATGGTTTCAAAGTCCACCAGCATGGCTTGTTAATTCTTGCTTTTAATCGTTTAACGGTGCTCATTCAGCCATGAGGTATTCAGTCCAGGTGTGTAATGTGCGTGTTCGTTCCTGTGTGGTGCCCGCCACACGTGTGTTAAATGCCCGTCTGTCTGTACTGCAGCATACACCGTTGTTTAGTGTCCTCAGCCTCCCTTCCTGTCACAGAGCACAGGTCCAAGTTCGAGCAGGAGAGGAAGGACCTGGAGGGATACATTCCCACCACAGCTCCCCCCGCAGGGAGCTCCCTGCCCCCTCCAGCACTGCACCCCCTGCTGCCGCCTCACCACTCGCTGTCCTCAGAGGCCGCCGTCACCGCTGTCCCCAGCGCTGTTACCGTGGTAGCGCCTGCGCACCTGCCCGACGGCACCACCGAGAGCTGGTCCAGCTTCTTCCCTCCCAACCACGGCGAAGGCAAGCCGTTCAGCAAGGGCACCGCGCCGAAACGCCGCTGCCGCGACTACGACGGTGAGGCCCGCCTTGCGGCTTTCTAGAAACTTCACTTACTGTGTCTTTAAAGAGGCGCGTTTCTTGCTGTCCTTGTGACAGGAATAAGGGCTGATCGAACTGGTATCTTTCGTTCAGGAGAAAACGTAGCAGAGTTTTCCTTGTGCAGAGTGTTAAGTTTAATTAGTTTTTGGTAAATCGGTGCAGCTTATGTCTGATACATCAGTGCAGTCAAATAAGCAATAAAAAAAATCTTGCTTACAAAATAGAGGCAGTCGCTGTCCATACTATCGATGGAGAGAATAACTGATGCCGTTACCTTTTGTACGGTGTTTTATAGAATGTAACCCTTTAGTTAAACCTATTATTGTGTGAGTGGAGCTTTAAGGCTGTACAGAGGGTTGCTATTAGTTACTGTTTGTCTCCCTTCTGGCTTGTAAGCCACGGGGGGGGGGGGGTCTCTGAAGGCAGCCTGAATGTTTCCCTGGGGAGTCAGGGGCCTGGCCCAGCTCTATGCTCCCTGACAGCCAGCCAGTCACCCCTCAGACTCGCCAGTGGGATTTGGGGGGGCCCTGGATATGTGCTCGGTGGTTGTACAATGCCCTCCCCCCCGCTGACCCTGACTTGCTTTCCAGAGAAAGGCTTCTGCATACGTGGGGATCTGTGCCCATTTGACCACGGCAATGACCCGTTGGTAGTGGACGACGTCACCCTGCCCACCATGATCCCCTTCCCGCCCCCACCTGGAATGCCACCCCCCCGGGCCGCCATGCCCCCTCTGAGCGAACCTCCACCCGGCATCCGGCTCCCGCTGCCCCCCCATGGGCAGCCCCCCCTGCCTGCCCTCTTCCCCATGCCAGGTGTGTCTCCGTGAGCCCGTTGCTCCTGATGGCATCGGCCCACACAAACCTGTACACGCACGCACACACACACGCACGCACACACACACACATACGCATGTACATTATTACTCACGCTCTTTATTTGCAAATAACTGCCTTGAAGTGTGGAGAAGCTGTCTGTGTGAAGCCTGTGTGTGTGTGTGTGTGTGTGTGTGTGTGCGCGCACACAGGTTTGTGTTTTTCCGTCATGTTGTGACCAACAAATATCCCCAGAATATAGTAAAACCTGGTACATTTTAGGTTCTAGGTCCCCACAATATAAACCTCATTTTGATTCAAATCTGTCAATTCAATTAAAAACTAAAAATGCCAAAAATCTCGCGTTTGGTTTGGTTATATGGACTGTGTGGGTTTTTTCCTTAAGGTTAGTCTTGTCCTGACTTCATTTCTGTTGCAGACAGCTGTGAGTTTGTCTCTGCTGGTCTTGGTCCCCCTGTGTCTGTGTACCAGCCTAAGACCCC
>JABFEB020000002.1:5514640-5525183 GCA_019775895.2 Stomatorhinus ivindoensis | reverse complement strand
CCACGACGGCACAGGGAGAACATGCAAACTCCACACACATGGAACCTAGGCGGGGACTCGAACCCAGGTCCCAGAGGCGTGAGGCAACAGCGCTAATCACTGCACCACCATGCCACCCCTATACACGACCAGTCAAAGGTTTTTGCACAGCACAGGTTTTTACCACTTTTCCATTTATTTCATAAACTGCCGATTTTTCATTCTAGTTACACACTGGAAAGTTGAGTGAACAACTATAAATGACAGTAAAAATAAATAAAACAAGTTGCCTTTATAACACAGACAGGGTAACTAACAGTGCATGTCTGACATCCAATTACCTGGCAGTGTGGTTAGGGCAGTCAGACTCTAGGCTCTCCTTCAACTTTAAATGCGCTCGTTAACCATTTCATCCCATGGAACAGAACAGTATTTAATGCCCCTTGTAGAAAGAACGCCTCACATTTTCTCTGCTGTTATAATTTCTAGAGGAGGCTACTTTAATGAAAAAATATATAAAATTTTCTTGTTAACAAAGGTACTCAAATGGCGAACATACTGTACATTTATTTATTATGTATGAATATTGAGTGTATTTTTAGTAAATGTTAAATGTGTAACTTGTAAATGTAGCAAATCTCTTTTTACTGGTTGTGTATGTATTTGCTGTCCTCATGTAATTTACTAATGGAACATAATAAAAAAGCATTTATTATACAATGTCTATTGAGTGATAGCAGTACAAACATAAAACAAACACATAATAGATTTAAGTTACTTTGGGAATGAACACGCCACTGAATTGCTTATTCAATTTAACAGATTAAAATAATTTCCAGATTACAGTGGTATAGAGTGATTTTGGTGCCAATGATGTCTGAACAATTTTATATTAAGTTTATGGTGCTGATTAAAAATATCACTTCGGTTTTGTCAGATTGGCTCTAGTTTCTGATATGTTTAATAGTTACATTAAATTAACGCAACATGTTTGAAAAGCATTCAGAATGACAAGAATATTTTTATTTTAGTTACAACTAGTAAGTAAACAGTCTAACATCAACCAAAAATTAAAAATTAAAAATATCTAACAGTGACAGTAAAAAGTGATGTATGATTTGATTAATACAATATTAATTAGTTACTAATTATTAATGTCAATGCTTCAAAAAACGCTGTGTATGCGATTTCCTTTTCTGTGTGTCATCAGGACAATCACGTTGGAGACTCCAACAGTAGTCAGCCGTCATGAGTCTGTCCCATCTGCCCTGATATCTCTCCTGCATCACCTTCATATCCTGGTGGAACCTCTCGCCTGGTTCCTCGCTGAAGTCTCCATGGTTTCCTGGAAATCTGTTTAAATGGCTATGGAGATTGTATATCTTTATGCTCATATTAACTCTCAAATTTCTGAATTTTCTTGCAGCAATTCTTCATAACTGTCTGCTCTCTGATTACCCAAGTAGTTCTTCACAACAGAGACAAAACTCTTCCAGGTCAAAGCCTCATTGTCATTCATGCATTTGGTAAAATTGGAATCGTTCATGAATTTATGTCTCTGAGGACCAGCACAGATTCCAGCTTTTAGTTTTTCATGCTCAGTTCAGGGATTGATGTACAAATGTACGTGAAGCAATTACCCATTTTGTCCAAAGCCCCAAGAAATTTCTTCATCAATCCCTGCTTAATATGAAGCGGTGGGAGAATGATTTTGTTCTTGTCTACCAGTGGCTTTTTGATTATATTCGTAGCAGCAACGATCATTTCTTCCCTGTAGCCATGACACTTTTGTCCAGTGACCTTACTTTGTCCTGCTATCCCAGAGGCACATGAAGCATGGATATTCTGTGTATCCAGATTGCTGTCCAAGCAACAAGCTCACCATCTTCAGATCGACGGAAATCAACCACTGATGTTTATGATTACGGACTTTCTGTAATATGATTTTTACATGTTCATATTCTTCTTTAAGTTTTGTTGTGTGAGTAATGGGAAGAGACGCATAACGGTTACCATTGCAAGAGAATACATTTCAAGCTACAAAATTAAATACAGAATAATTATATGGGATTTTTCATTATCTATACACTGTTAAAGAGTCAAAAGACCAACAGCAAGTGCATTTGTTATCACACACAAGTCGCATTGGGGGAATGCTTTATTTTCATGGATGTCCATCTCAAAAACTTCAGCAAAAGTAATGGGATTTTTTAATTCAGCACCCTCAAAATACCCTAAATCCATTTTTAAAAACCTCGAATCATTTAAAATTTTATTATTATTTATTTATTTGTTTGTTTATTTTTGTAGAGCTGTTCGCAGTTCATTTTACAGAACAGCGCCCTCTGCTGATATCAAAGACAAGCGAAGTCCACGAGACATTAAACCTGTAGTACTTATTGGCACTGTTTGTCCTCTTTAGTATTACTGAAATAATGGCATTTGTCTATATATTTTTTAGCCATGTGCTGTCAGACTTTACACTTAGGCCTATTGGATGGCCATGCAAGTTCACTTCACATATATATATATATATATATGTTATATCTTAAGAAGACAGGCAAGGCCAGAAAATGGAGGCATGCAAGCCACGCAGAGAAGCTTGTGTATACATTCATTACCTTAAGACCAAGTTATAATGTGTTACTTTTGTAATACATCAATGGACTAGATCTGATCTATTGATTTCAATAAAATTACGAATGCTTGTGTTATAAATAAATGAAGGGCTTCCCAATATAAATAATAGTAATAATAATAATAATAATAATAATAATAATAATAATAATAACCATATAAAATAATCCAATAAAATTAAACTAAATATTTCCATTTCAATTCACGATCTGTAGTGAAATGGAGGTAGAATATATATGAAATTTAAACAAACAACAAATGATTAAAGAGAAATACTAATGCGGGGAATGGGAATTCAGCTCATTAACAGTGAAATAATTTGTCTTACACTAGTCGGTCAGTCAGAGGATATGCGGTAATAAAAATCAGGAGCAAACCCACAAAAGCCGGAACCCACATTCCCCCATACCCCCTAAAATAGCAACACTACAAAAATATAACTTGGGCCCGACTTCGGCGTGATGTCATAGTCTCAGCTACGTGCGGTATGATTGGTTCGCTTGGGTGCGACGTCGTAACGTCCCATCCTGTGATTGACAACGTTCTGCGTCCGGTTACGAGCTAACAAAACAGAGCGCATGCGCAGACGTTTGTGTCAGTGTAAATGGTCAGGTAGCAATGGAGCTAAGCCTCGATTATTCCGGATAACGTTCAGTGCGCTGTTTTTTTTGGTACCGACAGATTTCGCCATTCTGAATATTGCTGACTTCTTAATAACTGTAGAAGATGCCGGTAAGTTATTTTCTTCATTAAGGGGGCTGTTGTTCTCGCGTAGATACTGAAACTAGCTTACCTGCTCGGTATTGCTGTAATGTGCTGATGGTGAGTGTCAGTTCATAGGTAAATAAGGCGGTTTCCTGCTCGTTTTTTAATATTGGTGTTATGTTAGTGTTATTTTAGTCGTATTATTTACCCAGTTATATCTAGCTTGAATGGACGCTGATCGTATGAATAGCCACGTACATTACTGTACGTGTTTCCATTTGGCATGACATTTCCAGATGTGTTTCCAGTTCTTGCCATCTCTTCCACTTAGATCGAATGGAAACCCGCATTTAAAACGATTTAAACGCATTTTCATTGTTGGCCATCTCACCAGATGCCTTCCACACCCCAACAGGGTCACAGGGCCGAGAGAGCTGAGAAGGTGGAAGTCAGTGACAACGTCAAGGTGGTGGTGCGGTGCCGCCCCCTCAACCAGAAAGAGAAAGTCATGGGCTTCAAGCAGGCGGTTACGGTGAACGAGATCCGGGGCAGCATCACCGTCAGCAGGGCAGACACCCCCAACGAACCACCAAAGACCTTCACTTTTGACACCGTCTTTGGGTCTGATAGCAAGCAGCTTGATGTTTATAATCTGACGGCCAGACCCATCATCGACTCGGTCTTGGAAGGTTATAATGGTAAATGACTCTTGTTGTAATGCTGATGTGGCTAAAACTGATATTTGGGCCCTTTTTTGATTAATGTCTGATGTTAACTGTGTTGCATAATCGTTTACCTGGGTTTCATTTCAGGAACCATCTTTGCTTATGGTCAGACGGGGACCGGGAAGACGTTCACCATGGAGGGTGTCAGGGCAGTGCCTGAGCTCAGGGGCATTATTCCAAACTCTTTTGCTCACATTTTCGGCCACATCGCCAAAGCAGAGGGAGATGCCAGGTACTGGGGGGTGGGGGATGGGGTGTATTCTGTGATCTGGCCGCCCTTTAAGGGCCCTTTACTGGTCATTTGCACAGGGATGAGTACAGGTATACTGGAATGCTTTGTGCATCCTTTCTTGTTCTCCTTTGAGTCTTGCAAAGCTTGGGGCTGAGGCAGAGTCATACCAGCAATCCAGTGTAATGTTCTGCCAAGGTCAGGCCTCCAACTGGCCCACAGGCACGGGGGCTACCACTGCAGTTTTGTATTTTATTTGGAAATATTTTTATCATGTTATGTAGAAATGTATTGTATATACTATGTTTTGTTTTTGGGGTTTTGGCAAAAAATTAGTCACTCTCAGTATATGTCATGGCTCCTTGCGCTTCAGGTTCTTGGTTCGAGTTTCCTACTTGGAAATCTACAATGAAGAAGTTCGAGACTTACTGGGAAAGGACCAGATGCAGAGGTTAGAGGTGAGATCACTTTGATATCCTTCTATCACTTCGAAGTTGAAAAACATCATCCAAAGGTGTCGTGCCTCATAATATTCAAGGTGGAAATTTTATTTTTGGTGTTCAAAGTGAGCCTATAATTCTGGAGGTATTCACAACTTGCATTTGTGAGTGGAGCATATCTGCATTCTGTTTTTTTGCAATATTTACTTAGATACCTGGCCCTTTATCAGCATTGTCTGGCTCTAATCTTAAGGTGAACTTTTAATGCATTTTGGTATGTTATAATATTGCGCGCGTATGTCCATGTTTCCATCGATATTTTGTCCTTGTAGGTAAAGGAAAGGCCGGATGTGGGCGTGTACATTAAGGATTTGTCAGGCTACGTGGTCAACAATGCTGATGACATGGACAGGATCATGATACTGGGGCACAAGAACCGTGAGTCCCAAAGGGGCGCCAAACGTGTGGCGCTTTGTTAGTTGAGCTGTGCCAAGGACTCTGTGTGGGTCAGTTGGAGGAACGACTCTCGTTGTATGTGGGAGGAGTCAGTCCAGCCTTGATGCTTTAGAGAAATGCTTCTTCCATGTTTTCAGGTGGTCATTTCTAAATGGATTAAAAGTTGTTTATATACAAAGGTTCCGTTGGAGCCACGAATATGAACGAGCACAGCTCGCGCTCCCACGCCATCTTTACCATCACGATCGAGTGCAGCGAGAAGGGCGTTGACGGCAACCAGCACGTGCGCATGGGCAAACTCCATCTTGTAGACTTGGCTGTGAGTCCCTCTATGCTGCTGATGTCACACGTGTGAATATCTGGCTTGAATCTGGCTTTCTTAAGATATTCTTAGAGGCAGCCCTGACCTCCCGTGTCTGTGGTGTCAGGGATCCGAGAGGCAGGGGAAGACTGGAGCCACTGGACAGCGACTGAAGGAGGCCACGAAAATCAACCTGTCCCTGTCCACCCTGGGAAACGTAATTTCAGCCCTGGTGGATGGCAAGAGCACTCATGTTCCGTACAGGAACTCCAAACTCACTCGGCTGCTGCAGGACTCTTTGGGCGGGAATTCAAAGACAATGATGGTAACGAGAAAAGTCCTTGATATGACTGTAATCAAACCCATTACTGTTGTAGTGTGATTTTTTTTAATGAATATCTCTGTGAAGGGATAGCATTGAATAAATTATATGTATTTTCTATTATTGAAGTCATGCTGTACCAGTCAGAAGTCTGGACACACCTGCTTTTAATGCATTTGCCTCCATTTTAGCTACATTATTCACCTTAAAGTAAAAGGACTTGAGGCAGATAAGTAATGCACATCAGCCATTTCACTGACCAAGAGGAGTCTCCAACATCTCCAGCTTCAGAAGAGCACCCGTTTGCTTTGATGACAGCACTGCAGCTCTTCCACATGTAGCCACCTGGAATGCTTCTTCAGTCCTGAAGTTTCCCTAAGTTCTGGGCACAATTCGGCCTCAACGCTCTTACTCTTCCATCCAACTCATCCCAGACCTCTGTGGGGTTTAGGTCGGGTGGATAATGGGGGCCCGGCCTTAGTACTTACTACATAACATCAAGGGGCCTTAAAGTTATTATCTTGTTGAGAAATAAATGATTTTAAGTGGATGGGTCCAGACTTTTGAACTCTACCTGAATGCAGACTGATATAGTGATTTAAATGCTTTGTTATGTAACACATTTCACTTCAGATGGTAAAACAGCTTTTTACACTCTTCTTTAGTGTGCCAACATCGGGCCAGCAGACTACAACTACGACGAGACCATCAGCACCCTGCGCTACGCCAACCGTGCCAAGAACATCAAGAATAAAGCCAGGATCAATGAGGACCCTAAGGACGCGCTCCTGCGCCAGTTCCAGAAGGAAATTGAGGATCTGAAGAGGAAGCTGCTAGAGGGTATGGCCCACGTTCACTTTTCACTTTGTGGTTAACTTTGGTCCGAAAGGTCAGGATGTCAGGCTTCTCTTTGCAGTGGCTGATGGTCGGAAGCCTCAAACAATCTCAGACCATGAAATAAGAAGGCAATTCACTCATAGCTCCGTAGCGGAATCAGTATTTTTCCGCACCGCAAATGTAACGTTTTCCTTGGGTTTCATGTGTTTGCTGTTTGTGGGCCTATACGCCTTCTTGGGCCATTTCTGATTGGTGAGTATGACTGGCACGCGAGATGCACGGCGCTTGTGATTGGTGAGAATGACTGTCACACAGGGAGCACAGCATGAATTTGTAAAACTATTCTCACAGCAGTTTTAAACCCTGGGTCGACATGCTGTATAATGTATACCCTAAATCGCTATTTTTGCGACTTGCTAATCGCGTTTGTTTCAAATCGCAATTTCGATTTGAAATCGATTAATCGTGCAGCCCTAGATTTATACTTTACTTGAGAATTTAAAGTTTTTACTTTCACTGTGCTACATGTCTGTGCCAAATAACTTTAAATGGGGAATATATATGTGTGTGTGTGTGTGTGTGTGTGTGTGTGTGTACGCGCATGCACATGTTTATATGTGTATATGTGTGTGTGTGATATATATATATATGTGTATATATGTGTGTGTATGTATATGTATGAAGAGACAATGAGAGCTATTGCATGAATCACACCTGAGTAAGGCTGCACAATTCTGGGTGAAATAATAATAATAATAATAATATTATGAGCAGCAGTGAGTGGCCCATGATAAGATTGCTGGGTTCAGCCCCAACCTCAGCAGACCAGTTGTGTCCTTGGGCCCTTGAGCAAAGCCCTTACCCCCCCACCGGGGACAACCGCATGTCGGCTGACCCTGTGCTGCCACCCCCAAGCTATGGAGAAGGAAGAGCTCCAATTTATCTGTACTCCTACTTGTGCAAATGGCAAATCAAGAATTAAATAATAATAATAATAATAATAATAATTATATTTAGCATTACATACTGTCTCTAAGAAATGTGTAAAGTATATTGACGGACATATTGACATTGCTATCCAAGAAATAATGGTGATCATTACATTTGGGCAGTCAGCCATTTTCTTGTGCTGGGGCGTTATGTGGAACAGTATTGCCCCCCCAGAATGCTTTTTATCCATCAGTAAATCGGGCCCGTAGATCCACCTTTCATTTTTCACATTTTCATTTTCCAGGATAGGTTGCTTTTGTATTTTTTTAATAGTTAATTTATTTTTATATTTTAAAATTTTACTAGGGTATTATTTCACTGGATAACCTTCACCTGAGTAACGTTTTTGTCTGCTACCTGTACTTTGATTTATGGAAATTGAGTTACTCTTCTCACCACTGCCTATAGTAGCCAGGTGGCAGCATTGAGTTGTGGAAAAAGCACAAAAAGGATAAAATGTTATTCAATAATTCAAGGTTGCGTTTTTAAAGTTATTAGCTGACAGTCTTCAGGAATAATCCTTTTTTATATAAAAGCCTTTAATAACGTTCCTCGCCAACCCGTGACTACGACTTTTCAGGAAACGCTATTACTTTACTAAGGGTAAAAAAAGCGGTCAAGCGATGTTTGCAAATGCAGCACTTAAAATGCGCACTTAAATACAATTACTTTACCATGTTTGGTTTGCTTTGCTAATTGCAGTAAATTGTTGCGAATAAAGAGTCCGTGGCATGATCTGAGAACAGCGTCCAACATCCATCATATGACCATCGCCGTCAATGTAATCGACAATGTAAAAACCTCGGCTTGTTCAGAAACTGTTCTTAGGCTTCAGGATTGAGGTGTTTAATAAGTTTGCACATTTACAGTTATTTGTGGCTTGATTTTTAAATATATGGCAGATCACTAAAGACCTGAGGTATGTACAATAAGTATTAAATACATATTGGTTTCCTCCTTGCATCAGAATATAGACCATTTAATATTTTGATGGTATGTGGTAATGCTGCGTCATGTGTTTTAAATTGATTATATCCCGATTGAGCAAATCAAATCACAATCCTGTATCTTTCAGAAAAATCGCATTTAGATATTTTCTCCAGATTGGTTAGACATACATCTTTGAAAATTTTTTTTTTTTTTAAGTGTCTTCTGAATCACAAAATTGAAACAACCATTGCGATTCAGTCTTAGTCCTAAATGAAATTCAGACTAGTGTTCTTAAAACAAATGAAACATTATTTCCAAAGTATCAAATGCTGTTATTTGTTAATGTTTGTTCATATGGCAGTATCCACAGTGCCACTAACTTCTCTTTGGGTTTTAACCTGCATCCATTTGTGCCGTGATGGCTGTGTTTGCTTTCTTAGGGGATGAGATCTCTGGGTCTGAGGGCAGTGCCTCGGAGGAGATGGACGATTCCGCCGTGGACCCTGGTGAGAGTGGGGAGCAGCTCAGGAAACGCAGAGGTATGGTTTCCCGTCATCGTGACTGTGTGTTGACCCAGGAGCTTCCCATAATGTATTGGCTTTTGATTACAAATGAATGGGTTGGAATGGGCTGACTGGTTATGGTGATATTTATATATCACGTAGGATGTGGAATCTTGTTAGTAGAATAAGTGAGCATGCAGATATCTGCCTGCAAGCTTCCTCTGCTGCCCTTGGGTCACTTGCTCCTCTCTCAAACTCAGGGGGAGTCAGTGTGAGTGGCCGTGTGGGGCTCCCAGGTGAGGGAAGCCCCTGGCAGAGTCACACGAGTGTCATCGCTCGGGCAGTTCTCCCCTGATAGGGTGGTGCCGCTATGATGACACGCATGCTAAGTTTAGTGAAGTGAACCTGGCTGGCCTTCAGAGCGGCTGCTCGTTGAGTTTTTCTCCTGTCTAGTTGCTTTGCTTTATGGCCTGGATTCAGCAGCGTCTGAGTAAGGGATGGAAACGAGTACTCGAGCACTTGGGTACCAAAAAGTGCACTTGCATACTTGAAAGCGTACTTGTGTAGTCGGCGGTGAAAGCAGAGATTAAAATTAAAATAAAATGACAAAACGACAATGATTCTGTCAGTTTTGTTTGAAGTATGCATCCACCTACAGTACACTATCTAACCCCCCTATCTCTGTAAGACCCAGTCAGCGGGATGACAGGTTAGCAGATCTTTTAAAGTGACCCTTAAGTCCCTTCTCTGAATCTTCCTAGCAAAAACTACATAGTTTGACCAAAGGTGCTTCAGTCAGAAAGGCCATGTATGATGTTACCCCTCAGCCTGTCTGCTTTCAGTCAGCACTGAAACCTTTGTTTTCAACATTTCTGATTGAAAATATCATTTAATATGATGCACACTCAACTCTGAGTAATTTTCACCCCTGCTTTTTGAGCAGGCATTGTGTTGGGTACCTGGTAGAGGGTCATTATGGGTGTTTAACTGAGCCAGTGCTGCATCTTGATCTGGTAAGTCGCTTTAACCCCAAGTTTACTGTAAGCAGTAATTGCCTTGTCAGGTGGTTTCACTGTAAATATCTAATAATCAGTGTCTTTCATATCAGCGCTAGTCGCGGAGATGAACGGCTTGGCAGGCGAACCGTTGAATACTGCCTTGGCTCTGTAGCAAGCTCTGCTCCTTATCTCTGCTCTGCCACATCTCTGCATCCTTTGTCGCTGCTGTTAATCAGTGTTGTGGTTTAACTTTTGCTGGTACTGAGAAATGCGTTCTGCCTTCAGCAAATTTTAATTGGTTTTTTCATCCTTTCTTCAGCATGCCGTTCTTGGCTAAAGAATCATGATCACACAGTTCTCACGGTGTATGAACATAAATGCTGTCTTGTCCAGTCACACTGCTCATGCCCGTTCTTCTCACGGTGTATGAACATAAATGCTGTCTTGTCCAGTCACACTGCTCATGCCCGTTCTTCTCACGGTGTATGAAC
>JABFEB020000002.1:5464022-5475678 GCA_019775895.2 Stomatorhinus ivindoensis | reverse complement strand
TTCTACACACAGAGTACATGTGTACAGCACTGATAATCTCTATTCACGCACATCATGGCGTGTTTACTGGCTGATTTATACACACAGAGTACATGTGTACAGCACTGATAATCTCTATTCACGCACATCATGGCATGTTTACTGGCTGATATCTACACACAGAGTACATGTGTACAGCACTGATAATCTCTATTCACGCACATCATGGCATGTTTAATAGCTGATATCTACATACAGAGTCCATGTGTGCAGCACTGATAACCTCTTCAGCAGAGTGATGCCTCCACATTTTAATAAGGGGTTTATTTGCTGAGTCCAAGCTTTCGTCTAAACACTGTTGCTACAGCTTTTATTTGTCTAAGTAAATCTGCAGCCCAGAGAAATGCTCCAGTGACAAAACATCATAAGAACTGCTGTCTAAATGTACATTCATATTGAAAACATTCAATTCTGTGCAATGAAAAAACAGACAAGCATTTGATTTATATATGTTTCCTGTAATAAGAGCAACTCTTTGCAATGTCCATTCAGGACTTTATCTCCAGTCTGGAAGTTTGTTATTCTTGTACTAATAGCATTTTAATACTATATCTGTGAGCAGAGCATAGTGCTGTGATGCACTTCAAGCAGCACAGCAGTGACAAGTGATGCTTGACTTGGACACTGGCTCCATCCGTTGGTCAGCTGCTGGTCACGGCCTGTTTTCTGGACTAACTCACCTATATATTGTCCTTCAGCAGATTGCTTCAAACAAGTAACCAGGTAAGAAAGTAGTTTTGAAAAAGGACAGAGAGCGGGACAGACTACAAAGTGAAATGACTGTCATGTTTTGAGTTTAATCTGAATTTAATGCACCACCAGTAGCCCCACCCCAGCTCGGTGTCGCTCACCTGTCACAACTCCAGAAGAAAAGAGCGTCCAGCCCCTCTCCAGGAGATTGGCTCCAGAACCCACGCTATGCATTGAGGTGAGCCCGACTATATCTAGTCGATACCTCTCAACCTCACGCACAAGCTCAGGCTCCTTCCCCATCAGAGAGGTGACATTCCATGTCCTGAAAGCCGCCAGGGTCTCCCTTGGCTGCCACCCGACCCACAATGCAGGTGGATGAAGGTTTATTAGAAGGGAGCTGAAACATAAGCATCAAAGAAAAGTAAGATGGACATCACAACGTTAATGTCCGGACTGGGGAAAACATACCTAACGCAGACTTAAATAGATTAGGCTAATCAGCAACAAGAAGAAACAGCTGGTAAACACGGGGATTCCACACGAGGTGGATGAGTGGGCGTGACACACAGGAGGGGTGGACGAGTGGGGCATGACAATGTGCCTGGGCCTCGTCCATTAATTCTTTGTAACGGGTCACCCTGGGAGGAGTTATCCTTTTCTTTACAATATGAGAAATACAAGGTGTGGCAAGTGAGCGTGTGAACTGGTTCAAATGTACGTGTCTCACAGTCAATGTAGCCCTGCAGCAGTAATACAACAAGTGCCATACAGGGTATCACCTGTGCTCCCCGGTTATAACAAATGGTACACTAGATTTGTTAGAATTAGGGCACACTGAACGATGACTAGTTGAGTTAGTAAAGGTGATTTTTCTGCGGTGTTCCTCCATTTTAGCTGTAGGGTATGTGTCCAGTTTATGGCTTTGCTGTCAGTTGTATTGTTATTTGCATGTTCTGGAATATTCTGGAATGATAGGTGCCTGTACTTGTCCACTTTTAATTCAGTCTCCACTCTTGGCCTGCATGCAGAATTGCCCTTGCTGTAACAATGTGTCTTTGTGTCTTTGCTCCACAAAGGATATTTACACAGCCCGACACATCACCAATTATAATAAATACTGTTCCAGACCTGAGCTTCTTCTTACCCTGCAGACTGGGATTTACTGCTTTCATCAGCTAAATGTGTGCCACATTGATCTCTGTGTGGGACACTGTAGCTGAGAATAGATCAATAATAGTTTGCCTTTGACACAGTGCATGGGCAGCTGCCTTGCAGTGCCCAGGGAGCTGGGGGTTAAGGGCCTTGCTCATGCAACTGTTCAGCAGAAGCTAGGGAACAAACTGGCAATCTTCCAGTCACAGGTACAGGAGCTCTGCCTACTGAGCTATTCACCTCCCCTGCTGACAGCCCACAAGAAACAGGGTATCTACGTTGACCTCCACCTCAAAGGAACATTAGACGGGAAGCTGACTAGTCACTGGGGAGGTCCCTTGTGGTTTCTTCCTATGTGACATATCTGAGTTGCATCTCTCTGTCTACCGAATTTAGTATCTACAGTACGCATGTTTTGATACACATCTTCACACTTCCTCATCTTCACCTTTTTGCAAACTATACTGAGAAGCATCCACCGAAGAAGCCTTGGATGTTCTCTGCATCCACCTTGGATGTTCTCTGCTCTGTGTCCTTGAGGTTATAAGCCTGTCACTTTAACCGGCAGTTTGGCTGTGCACATGATGCAGCTACAAGCTGTTATTAGTGCTGCTTAGCCACCTCAGACCAGATTCTTCCTTGAAGGTTCTTGCAGAAACTTTTCTTCACCCATGGCACACTTTAGCATATCTAAGTATGGGGTGCCCCTGTCTGAATCTGGGGTGCCCCTAAACTCACAGTATTGTCCCAGATTCATTCCATGGATGGCTATCCGGGCTGCTCACACCATTCATGGGACCTGTAGAGAGTTGGTAGAGGGCTTTGTTGAGGTGGAGGGTTGGCTGACTTACTGGGATCCTATTACAGAAAGACTTGACAGTGACAAAAAAGCTGACCTCCAACAGGCATTTGCACAACGACAGGACCTCTGCTCATTCACTATCATGGAGTGGAGTGGTACAACTTACGTCAACTCAGAAATCAGCCAACACCCTCTAGGGAAATCACACTGGTTTTTTGGATGGAAACCAAAACTGGATAAATCTAATTCTGCTTTGTATGCATCTTCTGTTCTTGAACTTTGTGATCCCATTTTGCAGTGATTTTTGCAGCTCTTATGCTTTGTCGAGTCTTTGTTTCCAATCGACCGCTCTACGATTTCTGCTTGAATTTTGTGGTAATGCCTTAGACTTCTCTGGCTTGCAGCTTCTCCTGCTCTTCATATCCAGGTGACCCATCAATCTGGTGCACCCTTCCCATGTCCTGCAGTCCCATATCTCTAACTTACTTGGTGCAATGTGGGGCCAGTGACCCTCGATGCAGGTTTATATGCTTCCTCAGTTGGTGATTTTTCTCTATCAGCTCATATAGCTTTTATGTTTCCAAGCCAGCCTTAATAAATGTCACCTCCAGTGGTAGAAAGTTCAGATCCAGAAAGTTCAAGTCCAGACCAAGGTTTTGTTTCAACCGACCAGTTGAGTGCTCTGTGACTGTAACTCTTCATACTCCATTGGTTGACTGGAATACAACCTTGGTGTGGATTTGTACTTTCTGGATCTGAACTTTCCACTTCTGGTCACTTCCCATCTGATCCCTCTGCCACACCTACCTGTCTTATCCCTCTGTCATCTATCTCCATCATAATTACTCCACAATCTGCCTGAAGTAATTCAGCCAATGTTTCCTTTGCTCTGTTTTGAGCTGAAACTAGACCTTAATGTGTTGATTTTTCTGTGTGACGTCAGATGATTGGAATTTATTAAATTAAAGCTTTTGCATATAGCTCTCTGTTGTTGATCTCACACATATAATGTACATATAATCAGTCTCTACTATAGCTGAGCCTGGTGGTTATCAAGATACAAGTTTATATATATTTTCTTATTAACTTTTTATGGGAAGTGTCTCCGTGGTACATATTTATACACTCTTCAACCTGCCATTCCCCATCAACAGCAATATTGACATGTAAGCAGAACCCCCCCCCCCCCCCGGAGCTCCTTGTGTGCGGAAGACTGCAGTCCTGCAGATGGGTGTGAATCTGGGGGGGGCAGGGGGCTCCCTTTGGATATACTTTGCTCATAAGGAGGAGGTTTCGGGATACTGCTCTTATTGTATCCTTGTACGGCACGGTGGTGCAGGGGTTAGCACTGTTACCTGGGTCACATGTGTGTGGAGTTTGCATGTTCTCCCCGTGTCGTCGTGGGGTTTCCTCCGGCCACTCCGGTTTCCCCCCACAGTCCAAAGACATGCTGAGGCTGATCGGAGTTGCTAGATTGCCCGTAGGTGTGCCTGTGTGAGTGAATGGTGGGTGGGTGTGCCCTGCGATGGGCTGGCCCCCCGTCCAGGGTTGTTCCCTGCCTCGTGCCCATTGTTTCCGGGATAGGGTCCGGACCCCCTGCGACCCAGTAGGATAAGCGGATATAGATAATGGATGGATGGATGTATCCCTGTAAGACTTGAGCTTCAGTGGAGCTCTCTAACATATTTTATAGATGTAACTGTGCCCACTTCACATTGACTGACCTATAAAGCTGTGATTAAATGTTTTTTTTTATGGATCAATGGGATCTGTGGTAACATTAGTTCTAACAGCCAGTGCTTAGGGCACTGCTTTGATGACACCTTCCTTCCCTCCCTTTGCAGTGATGGATATCTCACCGAATGCAGTGCCTTGGCTCTCTGCCAGCTAGGTGGGATCTCTCATTATTAAAGGCGTGTTCACCTGATTAGTGTGCAGTGTCTTTTTGGCTTCTGCTTTTAGAAGTTGCTACTCTGACCCCAGAACAATCGTACTATGCAAAATCTTCTTTGTACTGTAGTGCATTTGTAATGCCAGGGATTATGGGATGTAATTTTTCATTGAATTTAAGCCACATATAATCTAGTTTCAGTTCATTGTATAAGAAAATACATGCACAGTTAGCCTCCAGGAGACGTCTCAGGTAGAAACGTCTTATTAGCAGCAATAGATACACCGTTTCCCCCCCAAAATCACTCGAGGTAACAGGTGGGCGGGACAGCTGGAACAATGTGATACACATTTTATTCTAAACATCCACAGAATCATAGTCCCTTGTGGAATTACCTACATACCCTCATTCTTGACCCTTTTCCCCTTGACCCCTCCACCCTTATGCCTCAGACTAATCAGAAAAATGTGTGTGTCATATGCCACTTCCCCATTGGTCATCTTTACAAAACATTCAACAGATGTTGTCCCATCTGTTGAAACGGCAATATACCTGCATTGGATTCTGACCATCAAAGCCGTGTTATGGGCCTAGCAATACTTTTGTAAAGCCATAACATTAATTAATAATTTGTAAATCATGAGGAACATTTTCTTGTTCCCAGCTGTAAACCCTCGACCATTTATGTGACTGTCTTGTGGGATTATCTGCGATCTGCAAGCAAATTCCGCCGATGGGTGATCTAACAAAATGGACGACTCGTATTTCTGAATTCAAAAGACCTTCCAAACATCTCCAGATAAGATTAACATCATTCATGGCTTACAAATACCTGTCAGTTTTATTGAAAGGTTGCTTATGGAATGCACTACTGTTCAGGCCACTTGCAGGAACCCGTGTCTGTTTATTTCCTGGCCATGATCTGACTGAAGACAAGTCACAGGTGTCCTTCTTCCTAACAGGACACAGCATAGACTGCATTTGCCAAAGCATGGTGATGGGGCAAGTTCAGTATCCCTGTATCGGACCGAAATCTTCAGCACAGTACTCTCATGGAAGGGACTGGGGTGATATTGAGATGGTCTGCTGAATCTGACAGTATGACCCCACCTAGAATATTCTGTGCAGGTTTGGTCACCTTTTCTTAAAAAGGACATTGCTGCATTAGAATGGGTTCAACGTGGGGCTACAACGATTCCTGGTCTTAGAGGATTGTCTTATTAGGAGAGATCAGCTGAGCTGATTGTGTTCAGCCTCTAAGCAAAGGAGACTAAGGAGGAACATGATCCAGGTATATAAGATTCTAACTGGTCTGTTTAACCAAATAGTTACTTCAATATTAGTTTGAATAGTAGAACTTGTGGCCATAGGTGTAAATTAGTGGGAGAACATTTTAAACTGGATTTGAGAAAGCACTGCTTTACACAGCATGTGGTTAGAGTATAGAATAGTTTTCCTGTTAGTGTAGCGCAGGGGTGTCCAATCTTATCCGCAAAGGGCCGGTGTGTATGCAGGTTTTTGGGATAACCTGTAGGTCAGCTGTTCAAACCCAGGTGTGAGGACTTTTCAGCTAATCAGTCCTCTAATATGTGACCTAATGTTGCAGCGAGAACCTGCATAAACACCGGCCCTTTGCGGACTGGCCACCCCTGGTGTAGCGCAAGCTAAAACCTTGGGCTCTTTTATATCAGAGCTAGATAAGATTTTAACAACCCTGAGCTATTAGTCGATTTCTCATGACTCCTTGCTCTAGTGTTCGAGCGGTGATGACCTGTATCTCATCCAGCCTTGGTTACTAGTGTGTGTATGTGCCAGCCCTTGTCCTGTTCCTCTGACGATCTTTATATATTCTGCAGGTGTTGACATGTAGATTGACATGTAGATGTGTTGTTAATTACCCCTCGTTGTATGACCTGTAAATCTCACCCGTGTATTCCCCTGCCATTGTTAGCCTTAAAGCTTAAAACTTCTACCACGAATAAAAGTAGCTTATAATGAAAGTATTCACAAAACACGTGTAAATACAATTACTCAAAATGCAATTACACCAGTGATTTGTTTGTCCTGCCTCCTATGCCTGCCCTCAAGTTAAGCATTGACAGCTGCCTCTTGTCTGCTCCTTCATTAGTCCTGTATTTAAGTGCTTCTCAGGTTTGAGTTCCCTAGTCTGGTCATTATTCACTGTTTGTGCCTTTGTACCAGTGCTCATTTATAAATAAAAGCCCTTTACAAGGACGTTTTTACTGCATTTGCCATTTTGAATTGTGTTTTCTACACTCAGAGTGACAATAACTGAGTTTCAGCACTGATTCCATCATACGTTAAATTATTTAAAATAAGGTATCATTGTTACTAGTTAATTACACTGCAGACTAACCCATTCGTTAAGGTAATTTATCACATACTCCTATCTTAATTGCTAAAATTCCAAATAACGTTAGTCTATCCACTTTGAGAGTAATAACGTCTAGACTACACTGCTTTAATATCGACTCCGCCTTACAACGAGTGATGTGAAAGGGATACAAAGACCATCCGATGTTGTCTATCAGCCTTTTATAGTTTATTGCTCTGTATATATGCAAAGTTTTAAAAACATAGCTGCACGCGCGTCTATATTTTAAGTACGCAAAGAAATTTGAAACATTGGTATTATTGTTGAATAATTAGCACTTTCACCGTTAGGGGGCCTCATTGAACCACTATGTAAATAATTTCGGGGCCAACGTAGGATTTCACTAGAACTGAAAAAAACAATGCACATCCTCTTCTAAGCTTAAGTTATGCGTCGTTGTCCAACAGGAGAGGCATGTGATTTTCACCGAAAAGTAATCAATTGACATTTGGCTAAATTAACAAACGTAACTGCACAGCGTAAAACTCTAAAGTATTTGCAGTAATGTTGTGGTGTCTTTCCTTACCTGTTGAGGACATGCATGTGTGGAAATTTTTCTTCGAGAAAAAACAAATCGTTTTACTTTTTGTGCCCGTCAGTATGAAAGGATCAGTTCAGACGAGTGCAGCTCATATGTGCTCGGGAAAAGACAACGGGGACGATCGCATCTGACGATGGAAGAATAGCGGCTCGTTTAATAGTTATCCCCACGGTGCCTCTCTGGAGTCCGTCACTGTGCAGGTCCAATGCTGGGTGTCGAGGAAGACCGTTTCGGGCGCATGCGGGGCACTGGGGCGCACCACGTTGGACTAATGCTGTCTTCCTTGATTTAATTAATTCTAGCAGCAATCATATCAGAGTCTACTGCTTAAAATAAAACCCGACACGGAAGGAAAGCGATCCGGACACTCTGCCTCCCTTTTCACACCGAAGAGTCGGATTCCTTCTCGCAAATGGGGTCGCATATAACTTTGGGGACAAAACGATCCTGCTTAGAAGTGATTTTAAATATATATAAATAATGAGTTTGCATGCGGGATGATCGGTCTTTCTAACACTTATGCCAGTTTGCTTTTTCGGAATTACTAAAGAGAAAATAACAAATGAAAAATGAAGACTAAATAATTTTAAGAACAGAAAGGGGCAGTCATCGCTCCCCCAGGAATACTATAATTTTGAGAGGACTAATTGGCTGTTTTCTCCGGGTTTCAAAAGCTGACAGGTATGTATGAAACTGCTTTATGAATTGGTGTCTGAGAATGGGTTTGACTTTGCCTTTTTATAAAAATATCGCCGATCCACAATTTAATCTCTAATATTTATTAAGAAATCTACAATGCCAATCTTTACGTGGAGGTATATGCGTTTAGTTTACGCGTGTAAATCAGCAAGTAAACACCGTAATGAGTGAACGTGTCCGGGTTGACCCAAGTCATTCGGTCAGTGATTTTAATTAACCAACTTATTCCAAATTACCGGAAAGAGAATGTGAATACTGACCTGCTTCGATGCAGGTAAAAACAACGAGCAATGTGCCATTAAAAGAGTGGTAAGTTTAGGTCTATATGACATTTATTTGAATTTTAAGGTTAAAAACTAGCTTGGATTACACGGTATCTTAACTTGTTTTGCGGGCCAAAGACGTAAAGCGGAAATATGTGTGTTTTGCAAAAGCTGAGATGGATATCGAGCGGTGATAGAGGCTCCTGCTTGATGGTCATTAGAAGCGGCGGATCCGGAAGCGCGGCGCCGATGTCGTCATTATATGAAAAAAACACAACCTTCTATTTGGAGTATGTGGTGCATTGGAATTAAAATAATAATTATAATTTTTTCCCCCTTTTCTTCTACTTTGCTACTAAGGATGATAGTCCCCGTGGCTTGCAGTCCAGTCTGTTGCCTAACCCTCCATAATCATCCTCATTATCATTAGATTTTGTTCAGAAATCCTGGGTGAAAATATGAGGTGATTCCTGCTGCCAAGACGAGAAAGGATGGATAGTAACCACACGACGGTCCTTGACGGTGGTTCAGCAGACAGAGACTCCCCAGCTCGAGTTCTGACCGGTTGCTTCCTAGCTCTGCTCATACTGTCCACGCTCCTGGGCAACACCTTAGTCTGCGCAGCCGTCACTAAGTTCCGCCACCTCCGCTCCAAAGTCACCAACTTTTTCGTTATCTCGCTGGCCGTCTCGGACCTGCTGGTGGCCATTCTCGTTATGCCTTGGAAAGCCATCAGTGAAATAGCAGGCTTTTGGCCATTTGGTTCCTTCTGCAATATCTGGGTCGCGTTCGACATCATGTGTTCCACTGCCTCTATATTGAACTTGTGCATCATCAGCGTCGATAGGTATTGGGCGATATCCAGCCCATTCCGCTATGAGCGAAAGATGACGCCTAGGGTAGCGTTTGTGATGATCAGTGTGGCTTGGACCCTGTCAGTCCTCATCTCCTTCATTCCCGTCCAGCTGAATTGGCACAAGGCTCCAGCCGGCAGCTATTCTGAGCTCAACTATTCCTACGGGGCTTTTTTCACAGACAACTGTGACTCCAGTCTGAACAGGACATACGCAATCTCATCCTCTCTCATCAGCTTCTACATCCCGGTCGCCATCATGATAGTCACCTACACCCGAATATACAGAATCGCCCAGAAGCAGATCAGGAGGATCTCAGCTTTGGAAAGAGCAGCGGAGTGTGCCAAGAAGAGGCACAACAGCATGGGGGACAGCTCCAACGTGGAGCCGGAGAGCTCCTTCAAGATGTCCTTCAAAAGAGAAACCAAAGTGCTGAAGACCTTGTCGGTGATAATGGGGGTGTTTGTATGCTGTTGGTTACCCTTCTTCATCCTGAACTGCATGGTGCCCTTCTGCGATCAGCACCTGCCCGGCGTAAGAGCGGACTTTCCCTGCATCAGCTCCACAACCTTCGACGTCTTCGTCTGGTTTGGCTGGGCCAACTCGTCCCTGAACCCCATCATATATGCCTTCAACGCGGACTTCCGCAAAGCGTTCTCCATCCTGCTGAACTGCCACAGACTCTGTCCCGTCAGCAGTGCCATAGAGATCCTGAGCATCAACAATAATGAAGCCCCTGGGTCGTCTTATCACTATCAGCCCAAGGGGTACGTTCCCAAAGCGGGCAGCGTCATGTACGTGATTCCCCACAGCATCCTCTGTCAGGACGAGGAGCGGCCAAGGAAGACCGACGAGTTTGCGGTCAGAGGTCTGCAGAAACTGTCCCCAGCCGTGTCGGGCAACTTGGATAGCGAAGCTGAAGTTTCTTTGGAAAAGATTAACCCCATAACTCAGAATGGACAGCAGACTACATAAGGAAGGTTGTGTCACGTAAGAAACACAACATTATCTGAAAAAATGCTAAATGAAGGGACTAACATCAGTTAATGTATGTGTGGTTTGAGAGAGAGTTCAATTCACCGGAAGAAAGACTGATCCTTGTCAAAGACCTTAAACTCCATGTTGTATTGCAAACTATGAAATGTAGAATGTTATGAAAAGCACTTTATCCTGTATCTGCAAAACACTTTCAATAACTTCAAATAAATGCATTAATATTTAGTGTATTTATTTGAATAAGTGACAAAGTCAAATGTAACTTGAAAAATAACAGTGCATGTATGAAGTTACATTTCTAAAACATTTATAACCCATTCATTATTGGGTAACTTTATAACAATGTAGCAAATTACTTAAGCTGTTGTAGAGAACATACTTTATGCTTATATATATTCTACAGTTCACTTTTCATGCCAATATACAAGCCTTAAGGCTGAATGATTTTTAATGTTTCTGTGCACCATGGTTTTTTCCTTTATTTATATATTTCAGAAGTCTGTTTAAATTATTTCCCAGTTAATTACCTAAATCTGAGTCAATCTGGGCATAAAGTCACTGTTACAGATGCTTCAATTATTTTTGCAGTTGCAGTTTTTTTCAAAGCCATGCAGCTCTTTGTAAAATATACTTTTAACGAGGTCATAAATCAGCACCTTTGACCCAGGATTCGGCCTTGCGGAACTGCGGTGATACTTTGAAACAATTTATTTATGATTAAATTACAATTTTGTTTGTGACCTGGCTTGCATGCTGAGAACGAGAACCTCTTTAAAACCTATAAGAAATGTTCCATAAAGAGATATACATACCCTAAACAGATAATTAAATGAAAAATGGATTGCACAGTTTTGTGAATATGATGCTTTGATAGTCTTTCTACTAGAAACCCTGATGTCATTTGATCACATGTTCAGTATCAGTACTGTGACAAGCAATAAATCTTGAATTAAATTAAATGAATAATTACCATATGTGTGACATAAGCACGAGGCAACCGTATAGAATGATGCTGACTTCATTTTTAAATGATTGCTTATTCATATCTTTCACTACTGGAGCTTTATAGTGCTTTAATGTGGTGACCCACAATGGCTGAGGGTGGATGTGCTCTGTGATTTAGCCAATGCAGTGTGAAGCATAAGGGCCCCCATGTCCCATGTTACTATAAAGGTGATGGCATGGAAGTGTTGAGGATGTCCAGACCCTTCCTTCCACGTAAAGGCATTTATAAGAGAAAATGTAGCTTAAATATTGTGTTTTATGGATGTGGGTATCAGGGGAAATACTGAGAATTTATAAATGTTACGGGGGGGGGGGGGGGGGGGGGG
>JABFEB020000002.1:5423991-5434967 GCA_019775895.2 Stomatorhinus ivindoensis | reverse complement strand
AGGGAAGCCCAGTCACCTGACCCCAGGTGGCAGAGGTGACCTAAGAGGGAAGCCCAGTCACCTGACCGCAGGTGGCAAAGGTGACCTAAGAGGGAAGCCCAGTCACCTGACCCCAGGAGGCAGAGGTGACCTAAGAGGGAAGCCCAGTCACCTGACCCCAGGTGGCAGATGTGACCTAAGAGGGAAGCCCAGTCACCTGACCGCAGGTGGCAGAGGTGACCTAAGAGGGAAGCCCAGGCACCTGACCGCAGGTGGCAGAGGTGACCTAAGAGGGAAGCCCAGTCACCTGACCGCAGGTGGCAGATGTGACCTAAGAGGGAAGCCCAGTCACCTGACCTTCCCGCCGAGGTGGAGGGACGTCGCTCTTTCTCCCAATATTATGATAGTAATTTTTAAATATTAGGTATGGCTGCCTGTTTGAACTGTAAGTGGATGAAAATGAATTTAGTAAAGAATGTCAAGCTTCAACAAATGATCATTTTGAAGTTTCTTAACCAACTTATGACAGCCATGGATAAACATGCAGCAGTAAATGGCATATGGGGGGGGGGGGGGGGGGGGGTAATGGCCACCTGTCTCAGCGCCCCCCCACCCCCTCGTATCATCTGTGACAATGAGCTGACGCTGCTCTGGCAGCTTAAATCGCCTCGTTACCGTCACACACGGATGTCTGGAGGCACAAAAGCTCGTGCTCTATGGAAATATGTTCGTCACTTTGAAAGGCTTTTTGAATCCGTAGCTTTTGTGCTCCAAGGTGACCCTGTCAGTGTTATGCAGGGCAGCCCGGGACGTCACACTGTAGGGGATGAATGCTCCGCTCTTGCCCATTCTGGCTCGATATTTTAATGTACCTCTTAATTCATCCTGCCTCACATCATGCAAATGCTGGCTGAACATTGAAGATCTTGATAAAAGTAACAGGAGGGAGTTTACCCACAAAATACAGCATCCTGAGATTAACAGGCGGTACGTGTTCACTGGCACAGTGACATAGTGGCAAGCAGATAAGAGTGAACTAGAGATGGTGTAAGCTCCATCCAAAGGCAAGTGTGTCATGGAACCAGGAAGCATCTCATGTGAATTAAAGATGGCAGCCACCACATCATCACCCCATAATGATAACACACAGGAACACATCCCTGCTATGTACACATCTCTAAGGTAAATATTATGTGAGATGAATTGACAGTAATGCACAAACAATATACAACACGACCGACCGGCACAATGAGCGTCTCCAGTCATTGGTTTCTATCTGGGCTGAACAACTAATCCATGTCAGGGGGGATGTGTCGAGATATGACAGGGTTTGTAAACTACCATTTCAATTAAAAGGACTTGGATTTCACTTAAGCACTGAGTTCTTGCTCTGTGCTGATTGGTCAGTCTCCTATAATCATGCATGTGTCACAAATTTTAATTAATGTGAAACAGCTGGATGAGTCTTTCAATCAAGGAAATAGGCCAGTCAAAGCACAAGAAGAGCTGAACTAATTAGTCAAAAACAGGAACAGGAACCTTTCAGGTTTAAAGTAGTAAAACCTGAAGTAGTTCATAGTGTTGCTCCTGACAGATTACGCATCAAGCACCTGTCATTTGAGCTAAATCTGAATGTTAGTGTAAAAACATTTCCACTGACAATGTGTGAGTGAAATGGTGTCTGCTTAAGGAAATAGGCATGATTATCGTTCTTTTTAAAGCCTTTATTCCAGTCCTGCTGGAGAGCTGTGAGGTTGCTGTGCTGGGATACAGTACACATGGGATCCAGTGCCATGGGATACAGTACACATGGGATCCAGTGCCATGTGATTCAGGACACACGGGATCCAGTGCCATGTGATTCAGGACACACAGGATCCAGTGCCATGGGATACAGTACACATGGGATCCAGTGCCATGTGATTCAGGACACACGGGATCCAGTGCCATGTGATTCAGGACACACAGGATCCAGTGCCATGGGATACAGGACACACGGGATCCAGTGCCATGTGATTCAGGACACACAGAGCTTGAAGATTTATTGATCTATTTATTTTGCTCTTCTGAGAGGTTTTAAATGCATGTTATATATATTAAGACACCTGGACTTGTATAAACATTTCTCAGTGGTATTAAATGATGTGTCATGCAGAGTCCGTTGGGAGGTTTACACAATGCATCAGTGCTTGTAGCACAGAACTGACGCTGGAACTGAATAAGAGCAGTAAGGAAAGAGAAGGGAAGTCAAACCATGATCATCAGAACGTGCTCAAGAAGGAGAACTGCCAAGTGCCGAGTGCGTCCCAAGCGGACTCGCGTCTAATAACATCTAAAGTTAAAGATTCAGTTCATGTATACTTTGGAAAGGCAATCCTAACTAGAATAATTCACAAAAAGTAACATAACAAAGTGTCAAATGAAATACTGTGCTTGGACTAAGGTGTCATTTTAGGAGCTACAGTATTTGGAGCATGGCACCCTGGGTGGGGCCCCCGAGCCACGACCCCTCCAGGATATGTGCTTGGAAGATGGATGGATCTCATGCATTTATTGTTTAAACATTTTAACAGCTCCAATGAAATGCTTGACAAGGTGGCTCCTGTTTCCAAAACTGTCAGCCTATTTCATTGAGAAAATGTTTACGGGCAATATTTAAACATAAATTTAAATGAGTACATCAAACAGTGCGGCAGTGTGATATAATGGGGACCAGCCTTTATCAGTGTTTAAGCAGATGCCACGAGACAACACCATGCTGATGCTCTGACCCAAGCCTGTTCTGATTCCTGGTGTAATTAATGTCAGTTTTCATCCAAATTGCTGCTCCTATATAAATCTTGTTTCTGCAATCTATCTAAATACTAAATAATAACAGATGTAAAAACACTGCGGTGCTATAATGTGGTGCTATAACATTACTGACATACAGGTAGAGCTGAAGTTATCCTCAGTATCCTCATACATAAGTCAGCCTCACGGATGACCTACAGGGGGCGTATTCTGAGCTAACCATCATTCTCAGTTCAACACTATTGTTCAAAAATCTCACATTCTAAACGTTACACAGCTGGATGGACGGTTCAGCTTGGTTCTTTGGCTTCACTGCTGTTTTTGGATAAACGCTGCCCTTTCCATCATCCTGCAGTAAGTATCCACTGCGCTCTCGATGCAGTTTACTGCAAGCACACAAGGCACTTTTTATATTTATTTTTTAAGGCCTGCTGTCAGCTTGCTGTATAGTAATGAGATATATATGAGCATGCTTGCTATTGTATTTATTGAAGAAAACATAAAGGTGTGATAGGTTGACCCCGACCTTCAATGACCCCTATCTATCAAACATAATTAGAACGTTCAAGCTTATAGACATCACAGCTGGGGTCAAGGTCCATCAGAGGAAGTCCGAACGGGACGAGTCAGTCCCATCTCTTTCTGTTATTGAGGACCACATGCATGTATGAAGCGTGAGTAATGATCATGCTTTTTATTTGTCTGTGTGAGCAACACTGGATGAATGACCAGCATTAGCTGAAAACAGCCCCCCACCCCAGCTCTGTCTTTCACAGTCCGGTAGCTGCACAGGCAGAACGGAGAGCCGATTAACAGGCGAATCACTATGTCAATAACCCAGAAGATGCTGTGGTGATGTGCATCGTCTGAGTCCACTTTTAGCTTTAAATTGTGTTTCAGACAACTTTAGTTTACCATTACGCCATCAAAGCTTTTAATTGAAGATTCTCTTAAATGCAAAAAGAACCCCTCTCTGCAAGCACCCAAGCATGCAGAATGAGAGCTCCTCACCTGGCTAACCGCGGCGGCCCTGGGAAGATCTCTACGGGCAAGTCAATCTCATTAAAACAGTGGTGTGTGAATGAGAAACATTTGCAAACACACAGCGCGGATGTGGACGGACGGCTCAATGTTCCCGCAGTGACTGTACAGAGGTTTACTTATTTTAGTTTTAGCGAATTTATCTTCTGTCTTATATGTTTATACTTTATAAATTATACTGTATTACAAATATGAGAGAGAAATAGCATTTGGATTCCCTTGTATGTTATGAACATATAGGGAATTGACAATAAAAGCCAATATGATTTGATTTGATTGAAATGCCCAGCAGATGGAGGGTCACACTCAACAAAATAGATCCGATTCACATGCTGCTGTATTTAGCTTCGGTGTGAAGTTCCCAAAGGAGCCCATGTCTCATGTCATTCTATTACCAGGCTTGTCAGATTTTTATAATTGAACTGAAACCGTCTGACCCTCCAGATTCTCGTAGGGTGACATTGTGCAGTTGTATGTACAAGGGCTTTCTAGACATCACACTGCGGCCATGCCTGACAAGTTCAGGGCAGTTTCTTACTGTTTTCATGCCTTTGTCAGCCATGAAATTAAAGAGTAATATGATATGAAGCTCAACAGGTGAACCAGCATTCTCCTGCCACTTTTGCCTGTTTACGTGTGACCTGTTGCTCTTGAGTCATAGTGTGAGATCACTGATGACACCTCGTGAGTCTGAACCCTGACGTAACCGGTACTGTGACTGGTTCTGCTCCCACTGAAATGAGGAACAACTTCAAGGACAAGATATTCATGTTTTTTTTCTCAAGAGACTTGCAATGACCTGCAACTAATAAGCATATATAGTAACACTTTACTTGACAGGCACAAATAACATAGTATTATGCTATTGCTTATGTGCTAATTAATGACAAACTAAGTCATAGTTGCACACTGATCTCATCTTCGTTCATCGTTAATGTATCGTCTATCTATCTGAATCAGTTACTATATTTGTTACTGTATCTGTTAATTATGTAAACTTTTGTGAGCTACTGAAGGAACAAGTAATGAGAAACAGAAGTTACATACTGAGTTTGTTCATCATTAATGAATAATGATGCATCTTCTATCTCATATAGCTATTACCCATATGGAAAAGTTTTAGAAAATAACATTTGATTCTTATGTGTTTTACAAGTCATATAAGATTTTTATATGACACAAAAAATACATACACAGCCAGTATTAACTTAATCTTCCATTAGACATATATATCCTATATTGATGTAAAATATACATGAAATGTTAATGTACCGTCAAACACAACAAAAGTCCTATAGTCTTGTACCATCCATAATAAATGTATCTCTTATTAGTCATATATCCTTTATTTATGTAAAATGCATATTAATGTTTTGTCAAACAAAAAACTACATTGATGCACAATGCAAATTAAATTAAAATCTTGTTATTATTAGTTTTTATGCATAATCCTTTGAATGAATTGAATCTTGGACAGTGGTTCCACACACATAGATAAACCCAGAAAGGTTTTTCCTTTTCAAAATACTAATTTTTAACTTGATCGATTCAGTTTGTGTTCTAATATAACATGAATTTTCTTTCTCTTTGTCTAATTAAACTCGCTGAATGTGGATGCATACATTTATTTTATTAAAATAATATAAAAGCAATATACATTTTTATTAAGGAACACCAAGGGAAAATCATGCATTTTCTACTGAAGCCCTATGTTGTCACATATGGTAAAGCGTCCTGTTCAAGTAAAAGTTTAATATTTTTTCTGCAGGCTTTTCCCTTGAGTGCCAAACATGTCAAATGTGTTTTTGGTATGAATGTGGCCATAATCAAACAAGAAAAAACCCTGACTTGGAGTGAACATATAAAAATCTTTATATGCAGCCTTATAGGAACCAGGCATTTTTGTCTGGGTATCTTTGTTCGTGTTTTTTACTTCATTAGTTACCGAGTAGCTACTAAGATTTTGTGACCCCTCAGGTAAAGTGTTACCATAAATATAATTTTGTAATTTCTGCTGTTGCTGGGGTGTCCGGGATCCAATCGCATTTAACTGATATCTTGTCTTCCGGAACCATCTCTTTCTAAATTCTTTCTCCTCCTCCCATACATGCCAGGCCACCACTGACTCAAGTATCATATTGTGAAAATTTCGGAATCTAAACAATCAGAGATTGTAGCATGAATCCAACGAATTACAGCGTGCACTAAATGTTTGGCTTGTTTCTGCCAAGGTCTTCGGTCAGCGCTTAGGAAGGTTAGATGTAGATTCAAAGGCTCCATCACTCTGACACCAATCCTCACGAGACCCTCCATGACCCGAACGCTGTCACTGCATTCCATGGCAGCAGGGTCAATTATTATTCTTTACATATTTTTATTAAACCTTTTTAAAATCTATTATTTCTAATCTCCACTTTTGCATTTAAAGGGAAATATGAACAAAAATTGCTGCTGTTCTATCATGTCGAATGCTAGACAACAGGTAGCATGCATTCACAATGCAATGCCTGCTTCTGTATGGTGTGATCCTGCGCGAAATTGAATAGGCGAAGGGACACATCCAAAAATGATTAGAAACACAATACTATTCATGTGCAAATTAATTTCATTATAAAATAAAACTTCATACACCCGTCGAAGCATCTCCCATCTGCTTGTCCAGAGCAGGGTCATCGAGATATGGAAATTAAACACAAAGTACAAGCAAATATTTTATTGTTAATATTTGTGTTTTTGCTTTTCTTTTCTCTTTGATATTTCTGGCCTCAGACATGTTCCTCCCTTCCTGTTTCGCATCTGAATTGAATCATCGTGGTCCCGCATAGGAATGCAGAATCAGCCTGCTGATCCACAAAGCGCTGGCACTCGCTGAAGGCTTCTTTCGTCTCTCGCATCGCTCCCAATACGCTCTGCTGTACTTGATAACTCGCCACGTTGCTCTACTGCCGGCACGACTCCCAGAAGTTCCCCTTGAGTGATTTCTTTCCATTTTATGACCCCATCCTCCAGAGCTGAGACTGGATGGCTAACAATGCAAGGAATATCTCCTCTGCGACTTTGAAAATGCACAGGAGGAATCTGCAGATCTTTGGATTGACATTGGAGGAAAGTTATACGCATTTTCTCACTCACAACGGGGAACACGATGGACACCATCATAAGCTCCTGTGACAGAATTTATTTAAATGTTCAATGCCTTCCATTCTGTCCAAAACCAGGCTTTAGTACCTGACAGGCAACAGTTACCTTCAATCACATTCTCAAAGCATACATTGGGAATAATGTAAAATGCAGTGATTCATAAATCACAGTTATGCTTTTCATTATAAAGGAAATAGAATCTGACTGATCGAATGGGGTTTTTTAAGACAAAAAAAGATTCTCATGTGACAAAGAAACAGGAAAAAAGAAATAATTCACATTATAACTTTGAGTAAGGGGTGAGTATGTGCATGTATCAGTAGTGGAGCAGTAAAATATTAAGTATCTTTAATTTTTCATTTTTGTAAATCATTTCTGTTTCCCCATCAGATCAGGTGGTAATTTTGAGATCTGTAATTGTTACTTTTCGCTCCCACTTTGAAAGGCAAATGGTTGTTTCCTCGCTCCTTTCCATGACTCTGCTGTACAGCTGCTTCATCTGCCTGTTTCTGCGCAGCCGCTCAGAGAGTGTATGCGTTTGGCAGTTAGCGGTACCTGCTGCAGACAGAGGCCCCACGCCGCACGCCGCCAGATGCCTCCATGGACGCCTGTCTTTCCTGCGGATGCTTCGGTTCCCATGGAGACACGTCGCTGTCCGAGGTGTCTGCAGCAGCTTCGGGCCAAACAGACGTCTGCTTAAAGACGACGGGCAGTTCGCCCAGCAATCTCAATATGGCACTTTTTTCCGGTACACATAGCCGTACCTATTGTTCCATCATCTCCCATTTCAGACTTCAAATTCACAAAATTACAGGTTGCAATATGATTATTAGCATCTGGGGACTTATTCTTTACACCTTTTCTTTATGGAGTGCAGGATTATTCCCTAAGTCTAAGCGAAAGCCTAACCCCAGTCTAAGCCCAATCTTAACCCAAACTCTAACCCTAGCTCTAAAGAACCAATAGCACATCACGGGTAAAACCACTGACCAAAGGATAAATATGAAAGGGAGGAAGGTATGAAGATATAAAGAGCAGAAATGAATTCATGACATGCTTTAAATGAATGAATAACCAAATTTGTGCATATGTAATAAAACACACGTTCTGTGCAAATGAACATCTGCAGATTCATCAGGAGGCTTGCTGAATAAGACAGTGTTAAAGGATGGACCATTTATCAATACGCTTGAACACAGTACATGATAGCATTAAATTATCACTTTAAAAAGAATGTCCCTTTCACACACTTACTGGGTTTCTTCCAGAAAATAACAGTGAAAACAAACACAAAATTGTCATCCAATTCAATCTGTGGTCTGTTTATTTGAAGGGTAATGTGTTGCTTGCAAGGAAAAGATGACCTTTGAAAGTTAAGTACACCAGAGGGATGCGAAATGCATTTTGTAGCAGTTTGAGTTAAACTCATGAAATCATGACTTCTGCGATATTCTATGGGGAAAGCGCTTCTGTGAAACTGGCATCGGAAAAAGTCCAAATAATTTGATATAATTCCACAAGAAACCGTCCTGTTTGCTTGACCGAAAACATTAAATAGTATATTCACATTAAAAAGCAAAAAAATAAAAAATACACATGTTCAACCATTAATCCCAGTCAGGGACACAAGGGGTCTGGAGCCTGTACTGGGTGCGACAGAGCTGGGGTACACTCTGTACACTCCAGTGAGACTGCCATGTGACATGGGGACAGCATAGCAACTCCACACACACAGAACTGGGGGGGTGACACTCCGCAGGTCAGCATTAGAGCTCCGGATCCCAACAGGACCCCCCCGCTGTTTCCATCCTTAGCGTGAGGCAGACCTCGCTGCTCCCACTCTCCGCACTCGAAGTGACCAGTGCAGCTGTATAGATACAGATGTGTATTGATTGTAAATTTCATGATAAATGTACTGAAGCTTCGATGCATGGCCAAGGGCCCCGAAAGAAAAAATCTGCACGGATCCTTCTTCATACAGTTGAAACGCCGTTCCTCCGCCAATCTCCAACTGAACTCCTACTCTGCACTCATACCAGGTCAGAGTACAGTCATGCAAGTCGCACATAAGCACAGCTAACGCATCCGTATCCATGTAAACCAACCTGCCGTGGCTCAGTGCCTGGGGAGCTTCTATGCTGTCTCCAGGAACCAGGCTGCAGTAAACTTTGAAAGAAGATAGGGGGCAGTGTGGATCTCCAGCGCCAGCCGGGTCCTTTCTGACGAGAAGCAGACTGCCGGTGTTTTTCTGGCCAAAATGTAACTTTGTCCTCTTCCATTCTAACCCAAAGTCGAGCCGATCTGATATCCCTACGCCTGTACACATTCAAAGGTTCCCAGCACGACTTTCATCTGATTCTGAATCCAGACATTATATCTGTTACGTCAAAAACAGTGACGGTGCGGAGAAGCACATGAAGCTGCCGTCTTTTACGTGATATTTTGACTAATAAAAGTATGAATAATCATTTGAATTCCGTATCACATTCTCCTGCAGCAGGGTTTTTTCATGAATGACACATTATTATGAAGCTCTTCACTGTCTTGCAAAGTTATGAATTATGAATTATCAGGCCGCAATAGCATAGTATTTACCAAATTAATATCAACAAACTTTCCTCATTTAGAGTTCTTTTTATACACAAGGAAATTAAATGAAGGGAGAAAACAAGGATGTGTAGTCAGTGATACTTGCCTATTTCTGCTTGGACTCCCTGCTTGTTCACGCCGAGCACATCTGCAGCACCAGTTTTAGTTTTGTCAGCTGGCATTAAATTTGTCAACCATAAGAAGCTGAAAACCTATGAGACCTGCTGTGTCGCATCAGTCACATGATACACAGACTGTGCAAAAGTCTTAAGAGTCAAAGTAAAAAAAAAGTTCAGATGATCCTTATGTTCTACAGCTTCTTCTCTTCATCTACCCCACCTTGCTCTTCATAGTTCGGGGGGGTCGGGTCACAGCGCTGGGGGCTAAGGTCCTTGCTCAACATGTGACAAGGTCTGAACCAGCAACCTTCTGATCACAGGGGCAGAGACCCAACCCACTGCACCGTTCGCCGCCCACACCTCTATGGTTATTCGATTCCTCATTGACTCTTAAATGGATTAAATCAATTAAATAGAAGAACTGGTGTGAAATTTAGCAAATCCATGGAATCGCTGAAGTGCCCCTGAGGAGAGGGTTAGGAACCATCTGGACATCTGACGACGTATCAGTGACCTTTTGGAGAAGAAAAGAAATTCCTGTTTGTGTTTTATTGGTATAGTTAGTATTAATAGTACAGTTTGTATAAATATGGACAGGAACGCGCGTGCTGCGGCAGCGGATGCATCTGCAGGGAGCCACAGGTGTTAAGGTAAGCCCCAGCGCACGGTGCTCTGTGTGGCAGAACCACATGAAGCCTCCTGGCTAGTGTCCATTTTCCATAACTGGAAGGGTTTTAAGCGTCGGCCGTCTACCTGAACTGCACATCGGACATCGGGAGGATCCTCCTAGCAGGAGTGGAGATTTTCCAGATGAAATTCTGGAAAGTGAAACAAAGCAGGATCGAAACACACCCTGCAGCAGCACCTAGGTCTGTTCTGTGTTCAGCGGAGATCTGTCTCACGCCTCCAAATGTCATAAGACACATGCAGCGATAGTGCTCTGTGTTCAGCGGAGATCTATCTCACGCCTCCAAATGTCATAAGACACATGCAGCGATAGTGCTCTGTGTTCAGCGGAGATCTGTCTCACGCCTCCAAATGTCATAAGACACAAGCAGCGATAGTGCTTTGATTTAGGTCAATAACCAGAAACTCTTCACACATCACTGGGGTGCTTTACATGTATGACACTGTATGACACTGCTGTGTTTCACACATCACTGGGGTGCTTTACATGTATGACACTGTATGACACTGCTGTGTTTCACATATCACTGGGGTGCTTTACATCTATGACACTGCTGTGTTTCACATATCACTGGGGTGCTTTACATCTATGACACTGCTGTGTTTCACACAGCACTGGGGTGCTTT
>JABFEB020000002.1:5393918-5409227 GCA_019775895.2 Stomatorhinus ivindoensis | reverse complement strand
CCTACAGTGGCTGGTGTAAATATCTTGTAGGGAGGGCAAGGCAGACCTGGGGCAGAGCTCAGCTGCTCTAACCACCACCTGCAGGGCTTTCTGCTCCTGGGTAGAGCAGTTCCCCAACCACGATGTGATGCTCATGGTCTGCCTTGTGACGCTGAGATATTTGAAGTCGCTCACTCTCTCCACTGCAGCACCATTGATGTGGACAGGTGGGTAAGAGCCAGATCAGCTCCTTTGTTTTGCTGATGTTCAGCTGTGATGCTGGCACCACCTTTCCATGTTCTCCACTTCCTTCAAGTCGGCCGACTCATCATCGCTGGAGCTGAGGCTGAGCACTACTGTGTCATCAGCAAATTTCACATAGAATTTGAGCTGAGTGTGGCTATACAGTCGTAGGTGTAGATAGTGTACAGCAGTGGGCTCGAGACACAGCCTTGCGGAGCTGCCGTGTTGAGGGTGATTGTGCTGGATAGACAGTTGTCTACTCTCACCAGCTGGACTCTTCCTGTAAGAAAATCCAGAATCCATCTGTTCAGCTAGTCATTCAGTCCTAGATCCCTCAGCTTGGTGAACAGTCTGAGGGGGGCTATGGTACTGAATGCTGAGCTGTAGTCTATAAACAGCATTCTCACATGATTCCTCCTCTTTCCATCCACATGAGTGAGGGTGTATGTAGGACAGGAGAGATGGCGTCCTCAGTGGATCTGTTGGTGCGGTAGGCGAACTGCAGTGGATCGATGGAGTTGGGGATGGAAGAACAGATGAAGCTCTTAACAAGTCCCTGGAACACCTTCATGACAAGGGATGTTAGGGCCACAGCGTGATAGTCATTGAGGCTTGAGGGTTTGTTATTCTTTTAGCATTTATACCATCTACAGACGGCTCTTTAAAACGATGTCACTATCTAGCATGAATTTCAGAGGCGTATTTCACAGGGCCCATAATTCATACGCAGGGGCCAACCTTATCTTTAGCCAAAGATATTTTTTTTATTGGTCAGTGACAGGGACAGGGGCACTCAACCAATCAGTTTCCAGCTGGCGTCAGTAGCCAGGTGGCCCAACCCCAGTGTATTGCCCAGCAGTGAAGGCTGTAGAGTGTAAAGCTGGGAGATGAAGAAAGCATAGCCCAATATGAAAGACAATATCGTTCAGCCCAGACATCAGAAATGTGCCTTGCATTCATTTCAGGAGACCGTATAAAAGGCTTATCGAATTGGGGGGTTTATATGAGTAATGGGTTTGAATGGTATTAGCAGTAATCATAGGAACACAGGCTGATGAATTATGGGTAAAGTGATATATTCTGTTTGAGCATAAAGCATTGTAACTGATAAATGAGATGACATTTAATGAAGAATTGTTTTCTGTGTGGAAACGATATCCCCAAATATCCCCTGCATTTAAAATTCAGTTGCCAATCACAACGGTTTTAATAAAAGTCGCATATTAGCCTGACAGTCGTTCTTACTCAGGATTCAGGAGGCAGTTGGAAACAAAGCAACACACCTTTTTTGCAGTTTTTTAACTACTTTGATTCTAGTATTCATATGTTAATTTTAATTTTTGTTCCTTTAGAAGTCATTTATTTGCGATGTCCCCCTTCAGTCAGAAGCTCAGTGCATTTTTTTCTGAGTGTCCTAGATGAAATCACCTGCATTGCAGAAACAGCCTCATACATGGATGGATTCATCCTTAAAGTCGTGCAGAGAAGTGCCTGATGGCCAGAGGCATTCTGTCAGTCGTACTCGGGGAGATCAGGACAGGCACGCTGCTAATGGCACTGATGTGACCGCTAGTTGCTGCTGGTTCTATTACAACATGAGGACAAGATAACATCACCGGTGCATGATTCCAATAAAGGAACAAGAATCCTAGTCTCTCTCTCAAATGACCACCTGGGATATATAGTAAGGATCCTTTATTATTATTATTATTATTATTATGATCCTTTGAACACTTTGGACCACTCTCTGCCTCTTTTATCGTCGAGTAGTGTAATTATATGTAATTTTACCTCCTCATCATCACCACAGTCAAAATGTATTATTCTGTACTCTTTGATTTCATATTAAACCCCCCCCCCCCACACGCTCATCTGTCATGAATATGAATATCACCTATTCATCGGCCCCCTCACTGGACTGGCAGATTAGTAAAACAATAAATCCGGCTGCTCGCCCCCACACAGACAAGCACCCCTACCCCTCACCACCCCCCCGCTGCTCCTGTTACAAAATGAAAATAAATATTTTAAGGTTGGGCATGATCGTGTACTTGAATCATTTTATTAACAATTGTTTGGCAAAAACTGTGCAATTGGCTGTTCAAAAAACAAATTGACTCATAAAATACAGCATGTTTATCATGATCCATCTGCTGGCTATTTATACTGTCACCTTCAGTATTACAATATCATCTAAAATCCATGAGTATGAGTGCTATTCCCAGGGCAGGCGTTTTCCTGCGATTACAGTAAAACATCACATGACTGTATCATGGCAGCCGTAAACCTCAAGGTCTGAGACGGTAACAAATTTTCTGAAACACATTTTGTCCTTTAGGTCTCTGTGCTCCTCCTTGTGCAGCGGAGGGGTTGGGGGGGGGGGGGGGCGGTTTGGACTGAAGGCTTCTGAGGTGGCTCTCTGCTGACTGACCATTTCTTAAACATTAAAAAAAAAGGCCCTGTAGAGCGATAACAGCGGAGTCATGCTTAGCACAGCCTAATGCAGCAGATGCGGTTTCAGGTGTAACTGCGAGAGCTGCGTCTGTCTGATTTGTCTGACAAGAGCAGGTTTTACTGCCATTATTAATATGCAACAAATGGGCATCTCATACAACCCACAGCTTAGGCTCTGCCTGTTTGGGGGTGGGTAACATTAATAAATTCAGTCTGGTAGTGAAAAGCTGAGAGCGGGTATTGCCATTTCTGCTATCTGTGGGGAGGGAGGATTTGTATCTCTAATATCTGTGGGGGGGGGGGGGTATTGCCATTCCTGCTATCTGTGGGGGGTATTGCTATCCCAAATATTTGTGGGGGTGTATTGCTATCCCTAATATCCCTGGGGCCGGGGGGGTATTGCCATTCCTGCTATCTGTGGGGGGTATTGCTATCCCAAAAATTTGTGGGGGGGATTGCTATCCCTGCTATCTGTGGAGAACCGTGGACTCAGACGGTGAAGGGTGGGGGAAAAAAAATAAAGGGGACACCTATTGCATGATGCATAGCCCCCCGCCCCCCCCCCAAAAAAAGCAGGAGAATGATACAGTTTAAACTAGTTTCCGTGGGTAAGTATTTTTGAATCCTAAATTGAGTGCACTAGTTATCATTGTCGTGTTGGGGCAAACAGAGACACCGGGACACCGGGACTGCGGGTCGACAGCCAAACCCACTGTTCCGGACGGTAGCGGGTACTCGGATGGTGGCGGTCGGCCTGCGCCTTGGTCTGCTTCTGCTGTCCGCGGAGGGCGCTTTGGAGCTGTTGCCAGGTCCGCTTGCATCGGAGGTACCACCGGTCCACGGCCAGCACGTCTCCTGGTGGGGAATCCCAGGGGAAGAGGGGCGTCTGGTACCCCAACACGGTCTGAAACGGGGTTAGATCAGAGGTTGAACTCACCCGGGAGTTGATCGTGTATTCCGCCCAAACTAGGTGGGATGACCAGCTTGCCAGGTCCGTTCGGCACATCAGCTATAGTGCCTTAGATACCTCCTGGTTGGTCCGTTCAGCCAACCCGTTGGACTGAGTATGGTAGGCTGATGAAAGGCTCACATTAATCCCCAGTTTGGCGCAGAAGGCCCAGAAAACCCATGAAGCGAACTGGGGTCCGTGGTCGCACACTATGTCTTCCAGAGTCTGAATCCGCGGAACAACTCCTGAACGAGAATGGCCGCTAAGTCGCTAGCTGAGGGGAGTTTGGAAAGGGGCACCAACCGACACATTTTGGAGAAACGATCGACTATAGTGAGGACAACTGTCTTGGAGCGAGGGAGGTCCGTTACGAAGTCCATCGCGATGTGAGACCAGGGTCTGTCAGGGACGGGCAGACGTTGAAGAAGGCCAGCGGGGCTTAGATTGCTGGACTTACACCTGGAGCACTCTTGGTAGGCTTTCACATATTCTTGCACCCGCTGCCGCCACCCGGGCCACCAATAGCGGCGAGCGACCAGCCTTTGGGTGGCCACAATTCCCGCATGGCAGTCGTGCACCCACCGCAGCAGCTCGGACCTGATGGAACGGGGAACGTACCTCAACCCTACTGGCACGCCCCCGACCTTGTTCCGTCTCCTGATGCGGTCCTCCAGATCCCATGTGATCGTCAAGACAAAGCATGTTGGGGCCAGGATGGGGTGTTCCTGTTCGGTGCTCTTGGGGGGATCGTACTGCCGGAACAGGGTATCCGCTTTAAGATTCTTCTTGCCCGGCAGGTATGCCACCTTAAAGTCAAAGCGGGCGAACCACTGTGCCCACCGCGCCTGGCGCACAGAGAGTCTTTTGGCTGATTGGAGGTACTCGAGATTCTTGTGGTCCGTTAGCACGGTGAAGGGGAAATGAGCCCCCTCCAACCAGTGGCGCCACTCCTCTAGCGCCAGCTTAATGGAGTGTAGTTCTCGCTCTTCCACACCATAGTTTCTCTCTGCCGCGGTCAGTTTGCGAGAGAAGAAGGTTCAGGGGTGTCGTCGACCAGTCTTGGGGTCTTGTTGTATCAGCACCGCTCCCACCCCTGCCTCCGAGGCGTCGACCTCGACCTCAAAGGGCTGCTCGGGATGGGGCTGTGCCAGGATGGGAGCGGAGCAGAAGGACCGCTTGAGTCGCAGAAATGCCTCCTCCGCCTCCAGTGTCCAGGAGACACGGGTGGCTTTTCCTCGGGTGAGCGTGGTGAGGGGTGCGGCAACCTGGCTGAAGTTACGTATGAACCTCCTACAGAAGTTAGCGAAGCCCAGGAAGCGCATGAGTTCCTTGACCGAGCGAGGCCGCGGCCACTCCTGGATGGCCGTGATCTTGTGGCAGTCTATGAAGACCTCGACCTCGACAATACCAGAATCTTTGAGCGATTCTCATGGTCGCGGTCACAAGCCCAAAACAGCCGTAAGCTGAGGGATAAATCCTAGGGAGACATAGAGAATAAGGGTTTGTTAACGATCGTGCCAGCGGTCGGAGGAATAAGGAAAAGCAGGATGCAGCGGAGTCGGGATTGAGGCTTTATTCCGTAAAAAACGGAGGAATGGGTAGCAAGTAGACAAAACGAAAGCAAGACAAGCACGCAGACTAACTTCAATGACAGACCTAGGGATCACAAACAGAGACGCTGACTATATACAAACGGGAAAGGCAAGCACAGATTGACAACAGGTGAGAACAATCTGGATCAGACATGAGGTAACGAGGGGGCGTGGTAACCACACGAGGCTTGGACGGGCGGAACGTGACAGGGTTGAACATACAATGCAAGGTGCGAAACAGGAAAAGGAGGAAGGTAGGGTAACAACATTGGTAAAAATATTTCTTAAAAATACATGACTTCCCACATTCCAGGAACAAGACATGTCCAATCCTTTTCTAGACAGAGGGTTGACCTTAGGGACTTTAACCTCGAAATTGTGAATTAATTTCCTGTAAAATTATTGCTACTCATAGGTGAATCAGTTGGGGATGGATGCATCGAGATGATATAATACATACATCATGTTGGTACGCTGTGGCTTGTCTATTTCAACAGGCTTGATAGGCAGATCTCTGTTAAATCACTGTGATGTTGTCTATCAGGGAAGGTGACAGTGAGGGAGAATACAAGCAGGAAATGAAAATAGCAGAGCTTTCTGGGCCCAGGGAACAAGGAAGAAAACAAGCTGGGGAGAAATGGCCTGTCCTGGCGGGGGGGGACACTGGAATGCCAGGAAGGACAGCATCTCTGGGGGGAAGATTATGGAAGCAGCTTCACTTTCTCAAGTCAATCCCCAGCCCAGTGCGCAATTATTCATGCTGGTGTGAGAGATAACACTCAGAGGGGGGGGGAAGGAGGGGAATGAGAGAGACACGTGTAGCAGATTGGTTTGGACGTGTCTCTGAAATCGCTGAAGGGGTGGGAGGGGGGGTTTCTTGCAGATGTCTTTGCCCCTCTGAGCCCTTATGGGTCAGCTGAGAGGAGTCCCGGAGTGGGGGCGACTATTATCACAGCGGAGTCCCGAATTGGCCCTCGGAAATAGACTGCATTACTGGGGGGAAACTGGCTCGCTCATGCTGTTGGGGGTATTAAAAGGCTTTTCGGGACAGACCAATCCGTCTGTGCCGTTTCCAGCCTCCGACGCTGCAAAAATGTCTCCTTAACATGCCACCAGCTGTGCAAGTGCTCATCAGAGCCCATTAAAACGGACCTCGATTACCAGAAGGCATGTCTGCTGTGCTCTGAACCGTCAGGGTAACAATCTTCACCCTCCCCCAGGGGCTCACAGGCTCCAGGACCACATGTCGGTGTTTAGTCCAAAGCGTGCGTCTTGTGAAATATCAGGTGTCGGTACTGAGTCTGGTGCTAAGACACTGTATGCATCCTCACTTCGGCTGCCCTGATCTGATGCCCAGAAAAGAATAAAGTCAGTGGTGATGTCATAGATGTCAGTGGTGCAGCCGAGAGGAGCTTCGATGAGCGACTCTGGGTTTGGACAAAAGGTGGATCCAAGGTAGATTAAAACGAGTCCCCAGCCCCCGCCAGCTGAAACTGGAATTTAAACTTTTCATTTTTACTCTCTTCCCTTCTTGTCTCTTCCCTTAGTTCAGGCACCAAAACTTACCCTCGCCATGTTTCTGACTCGGTCACTCGGTCGATTTTGACCAGGTTAATCCCTTTTGGAAGGATATTTGCAGACCATTTTATTTAAAGGATACAGTATCGCTGTGTGTACATGCATGAATGCCTAGACGACAGCATGGCACGTCATTGTTTTGAAGGTAATCCTGCTGTAAATATTATCCAAATGCATGTCCAGTTCATAGATCCTCTGAATATATGTACCATTATTATGACATCTCTCATTTTAGACAGGATTGACCGTACTTATTAATCAATTTATCAAACTATAAATTTGAAACTTTACATAGTTATGGACAACAAAGATAATGAATAAAATGTGAATTTTCCTCTGAATTAAACCTCGATCCACACTTAAATACGCCTTTTCTCCAATTCCCGGCTTGGACAGCAGGCAGGCGGGCGGTCATAACCCTGGCACATTGTATTATTCAGAATACATGTTCCTCATAAATTCTGACTGCTTGATTTACTCAGATCGTGCAGGCTAAAGAAGACGCTCCAGGCAACGGCTGACTAGAGACCGGGAATTAACATGCGATTTGTGACAAGACCCTCGGTCAGTCTGACCCGGTTCATTATGCAGGTGCCGCCTTCATGTATTTTAAGGTGAACTTCACGGTTTGCTTTCACCGCGCTGAAAACACGCGTGTGACTGTATTTCCCTTATTTCCTCATTTATGTTCTTTATCTTCAAAATTGTTCATGAGATTGGCATTTTTCAAATCTACAGAAACATATCGTTTTAAGTTAGTTTTGTTAGTCTAAAGTAAAAAACTATTATAAAAATTTAAATGCAGGAGGGATCATTAATGTCTGTTATTTAGGCATCGTCCTCTCTCGGTATTGTTTAGAAAGCTATCATAGGAATTCAGACTTCATCCATAGATAAATTCATTTTTTGGATAAAATAGGAAATGGCAATAGTAAAGTGAACAATATCAGTGATTAGATAACGAATGACAGCAAGTCCTGTACGGCGTTTCCAGAGAATGAACGTTAAACTGCAGATCTGACTGCAGACCAGTAGCCGCGGCAGAATCCCCGTTTCTGCTCTGAACTGGAGCAGCGGCGCCGCCAGTCCATGCGCTCTTTCCGTTTCCCGTAGTCCTACGGTTACACTTGGATTTGCTGATTATGACGGCGATTTGTGGCGCTTTTCATTTGAGGCAAGTACTTTATTTAAATTGTTCGGAATGCGCGAACAAGGATATGTAATTAAATAAATATAGACATAAATTACAGATAGAAATGTTGTGAATGATTAAATAATGATTAAACACATGCACATATACATATAATGCTCTGTGACAGGGTAAATGACTGCATAACCTGCGAGCCTTAACAGGCGTTACCTCTGCCTGGAAGCCCTCTGAAGATCTGCGTGCCCCATCGACTCCATTCGTTTACGGCACACGAGCGCCACCTACGGGACGTTTTTGAGATATCTGACGAAAGCCAAATGCGGTGCACTACAATGATTCCGGTTACATTGCTAAATTAAGATTTCAGACCATGCTCTGCTGAAGTAGAATATGGCTTTTTTACAAGAGATATAATCCGTGCAATTTTTTATTAGACGGGACAATTCACAATTCACCTATAGCAAGTGCGGAATAATTCAAAAGAAATTATATCCCTAAAACAATCACCTGTCTTCTCTGTAGTTTGTATTTATTTAGTATTCTGGGACATGCGTTATGTAAGTCAAATAATCGACTCCCTTGGCGACGAATGATGCGGGGAGCATGAAGTTCACAAAGAATGGTTATAGTGCGCCCCCTGCTGGTTCAACTCACCAAGGGTTCAAATTGATTTGGCACTTAATTCCTCTGATTTTGTCATTCTTCGTTGAAACGCGCATCTCATTTCAATTAAGTTATTCACTCTATATGAATCAAACATTTGTGGAGCGCATGGAAAGCGCTCGTGTTCAGAAATTCAACTCCATCATCCAGCCAACTTAGACACGCTTGCACAATCCATTTACTACCTCTTCAGTTCAAATCCTTATCGCACAAACACTAATGCTTAACCTAACTACATACATTATGCAGTGTAAATGGAGTGTGAAATATTTGCTAATTGCAATGTGATTTCAAATCGTGGAGGGGGGTGGTTTCCCCAGCCCTAACATTGTGCGTGTAATTACCGTATTACCTTCTCAGCTAGTAGAAGGAGGTGAGGCAAATCACATAATGTGTTCTTTATTTTACCGTAAAATGTGTAGATGTTATTTTACAGCGCTTGGATAGGGACAATTAAAGTGCTGTTTTCTTTCCTTTGAAATAAAACCCAGAGTTTGGCAATGCGAGTAATAATGGCCATTCAGGGGGTGCTGTGATTCATACTGTGTGCACTTTGCTTGCTTTCATAACTCAGTCACACACTCAAAATTTTAAACAGGAAAGCCTCCCCCGTTAAGCAAGCTTATGGTTACAGTAACATGTTTTGTTTTGGGTGGTCTTCAACAACGTAGGAGTTACTTTGGAGTTAATAGGGAGTTTATATACACTCCTGCATTGATCTACAAACCCACAGACAGACTCAATTAAGCTTCTGATTATAGGCCGAATTGGTCAGTCAGCACTGCGCCCAGGTTTGGTACAGTGCTCTGTTTCTGTCACATTTTAGCCAGCGAACAATGCAAGACCGTGGCATTTAGCTGGTGTGTGGTCAGCAGATGTTTCCGATTCTTAGACTCACAGGTATTGTGATCGTTATAAACAGAGTAATTTTTGTTGTTCAAACAGAAATGCTAAAACATGCCTGGCCAGGCTGCAGTGCTATGGAACGTGTACATTTCGTGATACTGGCAAAGTTAAGGGAAAAACTAACAATGTGTTTGTTGACTTTGTCGTCTCAGCAGCCCCGGTCGACTTTGGCTGAACCCCGTTGCGTTCAGTCATTTCAAGCCCCATTTTGAGCTAAACCATCCCAAGAAGCACTTGTGCTGGGTGACTTTGGATCATTTCTGGGTGGCTGGTGGTGCGAGACTAAAACAGTATCTCCGAGGCGCTGCTGCAGTTCAGCTCTGAGTGGTCACAAGCCGTGTAATAGAAAAATAATTTATAGTTCGAGCACGCTGTGAAATAATACGAGCGATGCCGTTTTAGCTGTACGCACAAACAGGGTCAGTTGATGCTCATTCTCCGGACTGTGCCATTTGCTGTCACTTTTAATAGACAGAAATATCCCTAATATCAAATAATTCATACAGATTCTCATGATGAATTAATTTTACAGTCCTATGGTTGCGGTTAGTGGATAACCCGCCATAGCCGCACACTTCTCCAGAATTTAGCCGATCGACGACAGGGACTTGACTGGACACAAGAGGACACTGGAGTCAAACGCCTTGCCTCTTCACTAAAACACCAGCTGGAAACAGAAATGGCACCATGTCAGCAGATTTTCGAAGACATTTTTAAATAGCCGTGCCTGTTTTTCAGACTTGCTGAAATGCTTGAGGTAATCAAATTCCACTGGATAATCTCTCAGAGATTAGGGAGCTAAACGCCTCAGCGAGCAGCTAATGTGTTAAAGAGCGCCGGGTTGTGACAAAGTTTAATTAATTTCTCATGGAAACTCCTGGAATGGAAATAGAACCCAGAAGGTGAAGTGTGATCTCAAAGAAAATCATTTTGCGTTCCTGCAGTTCCAAATCCTTAATACCTTCCTTACCTCAGCTCATTTTAAAGGGAATTAACACTCTTAGCCCCACTGTTAGAATAAGTGCACTTTATTTCCTTGTTTCATCACATTAATGGCACAATTCATGTTCCATCATATTAATTAAGTAAAAAAAAAGATTGCAAAGTTGTGCCTTAATACGTTTACAGCATTTGCCAAACGCTGGATAAAACATACTGTGATGTCGAGGAGCTTAATCACTCACGGACCAGCATGCATTGCACTAGATTTTACATAATGTAAATACTTGCGTAAATAATGCTTGTGAAATGTAGTTGTCAGTGAATGTAGGTGTGTCGCCTTCTTGTGAAGAACCGAGTATCACGTTTCCTTATTGTGGCATGTTCATGTACTGCTTGGTGTGCGTACTGATAATTTCTTACATCTGTGTAACTGATGGTATTTTTCTGGTAGTTGTGTTACGTAAACGCTACTTGTGCTTCTGCATATTCATCAACTAAACATGTTTCACCGTGTTGACATTGTTATGTTGGTGACAGAAGTGAGACGCAAGGTGAGGATTTGCACCTTACAGACGAAACCTCCGAGATGATAGCAGAGAGGGACAACAGCTAACGAGAGGGAAACCCCAGGAACGCAGCATCTTTTTGGGCCAACTCGATGGGGCTAGTGCACCTCATGCACCACACTACCCAGAAGATTAAGTCGCAGGTCTGCAGCAGCGCACGCCAGTGACAGACAGGGGCTGTGCGAAAACCACCCGGAAGCTCTTGTGTTACACCGGGAGCCATCCATGTGCTCCACACAAACTCCTAGGCGAGATGCTCCACATCCTGTTTACTCAGTAGCTGAGAAGTTCCCATAGTTGTACAGGAGAGCGGCACAGCCTCGCCCTGCCTCATCCTGCCTCGCCCTGCCTCATCCTGCCTCGCATCGCTCTGTCTCATCCTGCCTTGCCTCGCCCTGCCTCATCCTGCCTCGCCCTGTCTCATCCTGCCTCGCCCTGCCTCATCCTGCCTCGCATCGCTCTGTCTCATCCTGCCTCGCATCGCCCTGCCTCATCCTGCCTCGCCCTGTCTCGTCCTGCTTCGCCTCACCCTGCCTCATCCTGCCTCATCTCACCGTTCCTCGTCTTACCCTACCTCATCTTGGCTTGCCCTGCCTCATCCTTCCTCGCCTGACTCTGCCTCATCCTGCCTCGCCATTCTTCACCCTGCTTCGCCACACTGATACAACACCCTGCACTCCTTATTAATGTTCCTGAACAGTAACAGCGCTAAGTGTTGCCTGGCGTGCAAAATTGTGGGGATTTAAGGAGCGTGCTGATCGGTATCTCCCTGCTTGAACACGGAGCCGGGCCACGGAAATCAACCTCTCTCTACTAACAAGATTTTCTTTCTTGTTCACCACAAATGTCTGATGAGATGGTGACAAAATAAAACCATGTCTGATTCTGCTTCGAGGTCCGGTGTGTATCTGCTTGGTAGTATTCCAGTCAGCCGGTGTGATTATAACCATTTTAAGGATGGTTTGAGGTTTTAACAGCAGCTGGAAGGGCCCCACAGACACCCTAAGTACCCAGGCCAGTGTTTCACTGGCAGCTGACAGCACGGTGTGGACAGTGGGGATCCCCTGACTGACATCCTCCGCGGGACAGGGGAGCCTGTTGCCATAGTGACAGGCTCCCAGGAAGATGTGCACCTCTCTCTGTCGGCTGAGTAGAGAGGAGCGCACTAATTAGTCTGCAGGATTCCCGCGGGCCGGACAGGACGCGCAGCTGCCACTGGCTGCAGAAGAGGAGCCTGAAATGAGACGGCGGCTGTCCAACATTTCCTGAGGAAGCAGGAAAGGCGTCACAGGGGTTGGCTGTCCGGGGGTGTGATGCGGCGCGAAGCTCACAGACGCCCGGGGGGGCTCTGGGCTGCCGCTTACAGTCCTTAGCTGGGACACGTCATTATGTTGGTGAGTTTACAGGGACAGACACAATCTGGCCGTGACGCTCCGCGTGTCCCTCTGCAGACACATGCTGGCTGTGACGCTCCGTGTGTCCCTGTGCAGACACAATCTGGCTGTGACGCTCCGTGTGTCCCTGTGCAGACACAATCTGGCCGTGACGCTCCGTGTGTCCCTGTGCAGACACAATCTGGCCGTGACGCTCCGCGTGTCCCTCTGCAGACGCATGCTGGCTGTGATGCTCCGTGTGTCCCTGTGCAGACACAATCTGGCCGTGACGCTCCGTGTGTCCATGTGCAGACACAATCTGGCCGTGACACTCCGTGTGTCCCTGTGCAGACACAATCTGCCCGTGACGCTCCGTGTGTCCCTGTGCAGACACAATCTGGCTGTGACGCTCCGCGTGTCCCTGTGCAGACGCATGCTGCCATTCACACAGGCATAAATGCAGCTGGGGTGTGGATCCTGGAGGACACCCTGGACTCATTCTCTGTGGAATCCTTTGAAAACCAGGCGTGTGGAGATTTATCTTGGAATTTTGTGCCAGTATGAATCCCAGTTCATTTACATCACAATGGCTGCAAGACTTTTTGACTTTTTGATATTGCTTAGAAATTACACCCACTTTTTTTTTATCTAACAGTTGAAAAATTATGTTATTTGTAACAAACACTGTCTATTCTGTTTTTTTCCTGTTTGTATGTGTACATTTCTCAACTTTGTCAACCTTTTTTAATTACTCATTAATTTAGTTACACCCATGTGTCAAATGGTCCTCAAACTACAGCATCACATGCGTTTATTGGTAATTATTCTCTGTAATTAGTAATTGGTATTTATAGCTTGGCAGTTTGCCTGGCATAGGAGGAGTATACCGTTACCAGAGTACCGCTTTGCAAATATGTACACTTGTCTACCACCAGGGGGCTTGTGGTCACAATTTGCTGAAACTGAAAACAGCTCGTATCTAAACCCAGATTTGGACCTCAAAGCTGAGCCTTTTCCCAGGGATAATTCTTTTCCATTACTGAGTCACACATGGGAGAGTTTAAGGAAACATATGAATTAAAAATGAATGTAATGCCATGTACTATATTTAGCTGTTGAGTGGGAGTTTGGTGAGATGTTTTGATTCGATTTGCGGCCCATTAATCCAAAGTACTGTGTTTGTTGTTTTGTCCTGCAGACTACTCCATGGCCGCTTTGTCATTTGCCTCTTGTGACCAAATGCCCCCAGCCTGAAAAAAATGGGGCGGTGCTTTGGTTGCAGTGTCAGGAGTCGGTCAAATATCAGCGAGGAACTGGTCACCAGCAGTGAGGTCACACCATTGGTCCAATCGGGGAAGAGCTTGGCCTTCCCCATGGTGCCAGCTGACTGACAGAACCCGACCTGGAGGGCGGTTCGCTGGCTGCCCTCGGCAACCCACCGGACGAGGAATGTGACGAGCGGCCAAGGCCAGCCATTGGAAACAGCTGAAAGTGTGAGAACACTGGCTTTCTGTGGATGGACCAGAGGCGGTAAGTGTGAGGGCCTTTGGCATGTTACCGTAAATACCAGGCCTATTGGGACTTTACCGTAAATATAAGAGCTGGCTGGCACTGGGCATTTTGCCTGTTTACTGTGTTGCCATTTCATGTACAAAACAGATCATACACTCTATAAGGCTCGGGTCCCATTTCAGCAGTTTGGATTGTTTAGTGACAGCGTATCATAAAAAGGAAATAAGACAGACCCCCCCACTTCGACATGGAGCTCCGCAGGTCTGCGGGAGCCTTGCCTTTTGGTTGAATCTGTGGTTTATTTTTGACGTCTGTCTTCTCCAGCTCAAAGACTATATTTGATGGGCTTATGCCGCGCTGCCAGGGGGCTCCTTGCTTCTGCTGCCCCCCGCGTGGGAATCCCGTGATGATGCATTCAGCCACAGGCACTGCCGGCCAGGCTGCCCTTCCCTCTCTCGCTCGGCCGCACAGAACCTGGTTACAGACTCAGAGAATCGGCAGGCATCACGCTGGATGAATTACGTTCATTTCTGCAATGGGCCACCTTCAGTCCTGAAGCTGTGGAATGACCGATCAGTCATTATTCCTTACTGATTATTAAATCTGACCGAGGTTAGTTCACCCTGAGACACTTAGCTTCACGGTGCCCCTTTCATACGTTATATTTTACTGAAAAAATACTGCAGCACCCCCCTTCCCAGCTGAAAAACTAAAACTATAGGTGCATGTCCTGGCCTTGAGCCATTGTGCTAAAACACTAATTTATTCCAACAACCCCCTACAAAAGCAAAGCAATGGACCCAAAATGGTGCTCAAAGAGATTAAAATATGAGAAACTCTTCAATGTCCTTCTATCCAGCTGAGAGTAACAGTGGCTATATATATCGCTACATGAATGTTGTATCTAAAGCCTCAGTTCTGCACTAACTGTAATCATGACTATGGTCCCGGTGTAGCTGCATTGTACCAATCAATTTATACAGGCATGTTCCTACCCAATATCTTGTAAATATGTCATATTTAAATTAATTATTCAGTCAAACAATAACATGCTTACATTGATTGTGAATAATACATCATGCAATTTTCAGTCAAAGTAATCTGGCCAATCGAGTGAGCTCCCTCCGTCAGATCTCGTCTCATAATCCCCTCCCCCATCATTCCCATTTTCCACCAATAACTCTAACACACTCAAACACGTCATCCAATGAGTCGTCTCGTGGTGACATTCATGACTCACATCTCAGCAACTGCGAATAAGGTTAACTGGACATATTAGAGTGTTGTGCCTGGGTGCTGGGGGGCGCCTGGGCTCGTGATCGCTGGGGGCTCTCTTGGCCGTCTGGGGGGCCCCGGGGACGGCGCTGTTATGGCCTTGCACTCACACTGGGAATCATTCCAT
>JABFEB020000002.1:5345057-5355187 GCA_019775895.2 Stomatorhinus ivindoensis | reverse complement strand
GACGCCAGTTTCAACACTGCAAGGCTCTACATTACAGTGCGTACAGTTCACTGGCAAGAGGAAGCACTCATGCACATGTCACTCCTTCAGATCTCAGGTCACAGTACAATAGCAAACAAAAGTCACACAGCACTGTATAACAGAAACAGCAACAAGGCGAAACAAAACAAACTGAAAACAAAACCATGTACTGCGAGAAACAAAAACACAGCAATACTGTATCACTGCAGTGTATGACATGCATTTTTACATCACTCTCAAAGCTTGGTTAACTTCTGCATGTGGTGACTAACACGATGTACAAAATTATTTGCATAAATGTACTAAATAATTTGGGAATGATGTTATGCTGTGCAGAAGTGACATTATGGTGTAGGGATCACACTCATTGTTTTGCACATTGTCCATAGTTGTCATTTGAGAAATGCTCCAAAGCAGAATAGGAATATGCAGTTCAAGACCAACAGGGGGCAGCAGTTCATTTCAGAGCAGCAACGCCTCACAATTTTACAGCTGGAGATAAAGAAGAGGATGAGATCAGCACAGACTCAATTGGATTGTACAAATAATGGCGTGAGAAATTCCAATTCTACTAAACTAGAGGGTGAGTTCAGTGCTGGACACAGATACGTAATGTCACAAGGCATTTTTGTATCATTTAGATTATTTACAGATTAGACATCCTTACACAAAATTACTCATGCAACCTTCCTTTCTGCTGGCTGTAGTTTTACGTTACTGGCTAAGATGAGGGATAAACCATCCATCCATTTTCCAACCTGCTTATCCTTCTGGGTCATGGGGGGTCCGGAGCCTATCCCAGAAGTAATGGGCATGAGGCGGGGAACAACCCAGGATGGGGGGCCAGTCCATCGCAGAGCACACTCACACACCATTCACACCTACAGGCAATTTAGTAACTCCAATTGGCTTTGGACTGTGGGGGGGGGGAAACCGGAGTACGCAGCGGAAACCCCACAGGGAGAACACGCAAACTCCACAGACATGTAACCCAGGCAGATACTCAAACCCGGGTCCCAGGGGTGTGAGGCAACAGTGCCAACCACTGCACCACCGTGCTGCCCCAGGGATAAACTATTACCACCAATTTTATTCTTGCAAAATGTCATGAATACTCAGCCGAAATTAAATATTTTGTGCTCTTGTGAAGCTTATTTCATATACGTAAGATCTCTCTCAGCTGCTTTGGACATCTCTGAGGTTGTCTCAGCTGCTTCTGCATTTCTCAGAAATGTTTGTACACCAGAGCACAATCATTTGGATAACCAGCAAAGTGAAGAAATGTATTCAAAACATTTCATTCATGTTTCAGAATATAGTTTTCTTGTCAGCCATTTAGTTAATGGCACCAAAATGTGAAAACTCTGAATCACAGATACACCAGTCAAAATCTGTAGCAATGTTGCCAACATAAACGTATATTATGGAAGTATTTTAATAATTAAAACTAATCAATTGCTGCTCATTTATGTCACGATCATTTCTCTACAGCCAAATGAATTTGCTTGTGCACCAAACTTAATGCATGTGTTTTCTACAGACCACTACAAGGTTCTACCACACTAGTATTTTCAGCATACAGGAATACTGTAACGCTTGTAAGGTGATTTTTAATTTTACTCAGGACATCAGAAATGACAACACTACGTACAGTACCAAACACAAAACTGGAAGTTTTGAGAAAAATGAGACTCTATGTCACAGCAAACATGTACACAGTGTTTTAGGTGTTGAAAGAAGCAATAAAACCTCTATTTTGGAACTATTTCCATTACACATAACCATTGAACCTTTCTGACAAATGAAGTAACATTTTTGCATGTGATAACTTGCACCATGCACACGTTTAAATGTTTTTCAGAGTAGTTATGTCCCCAACTGTCATGCAGATACACTCGTGTCAACGTGTGGAAGTCGTCTGCTCCTCTCATGATTCCCGCGTCACTGATGAGCCCCAGAATCTGGCCGTCTCGGTGTGCCTGGCGTCTTGTTGAAGTGAGTCCCCTCCCTTCAGAGCCTTTACAGTGTGTGACAGGAGTGAGGCGCTGTAAGGTAGGAAGTATATGCTGATCTAGCGGAATCCAGTGCTCTGTGAAGGAGTTACAAGTAAGAGTAAGAGTGTGGTAAGCTTCAGTCTTTCATTTCCTGTGAATGACTGACAATTTCTCATTCATTCATCCATCTCCATGGCATCGGCGTAGTGATCAGGCGCAGGGCTGCGCACCTTATCAAGCTGTCTGGGGGGGGGGGGGGGGTACTTTCAGTTCATTAAAACAAAATTTTACCAGGTTGCAGTGATCCAGTTGCAAGTTTCAGTGAGCCAGCAATTGTTGGTGACTGGAGAGGGGCACATGGGACCCCCCCCCACACAACCCCTCTAAATGCCCCCTTCTGGGACACACAAATAAATTCCTTTCAATTCAGTTATTATTTAACTCTGCAGTGGTTGTCAATAGCAACCTTCCTGAAACAGACCTATTCCCTGTTTCACTGCCACCTGAGCGGTGAGTTCCCATAATAGATAATATCATTACAACCAAGCCCCCATTTCACAGAGCACCATGTCAGCATACTGGCCTGCCCCCGCCAAAAGAGGTGAAGGCTGAGGCACCTGTTACATTCTTGCTCTTATCTGAAGGGTGATGCTGCCCATGGTCTGTCCAAAAAATCCCAAAATTCTGATGGCAATCTGTTTCTTTCATAGATAGTTGAAAGTTTCTTTCATAGAACGAAATGTGTTCTCTACATTTCACATATATGTTACAATGTGACATAGCAGGGGGCAGCTAATTCAATGCATTAATATATAAAAGTTCCATTACTTTGTTGCGATTGTGGATTTTTTTTCCATGAGAGAATAGCTGAACTGTTTCTATAGCAACAGTGAGTAGGGACTGAATGGTTTTGCTGCATGTGATTGGTTGCCTACCTGTGGGGGCGCTGATGGAAGGCGGAGGTTAAGCACAGGCTCCATGTCGCTGAGCAGCCATGTGGACCCGTGTGCTGATCGGGCTGCCGCCCGCCGGACACGTTACCCCTGGCACACGCTCTCTGGATGCACCGAGATACAGCACTAATAGCCTTAAGGTCATATGTCAGACAAAATCAACTTTGTTTCAGCAATGGGTGCGTTCGACTCGGGCTCAGGTCTGTGTGCCGCTGACGTGACGCGGAGCGAGATCTGCCGGCGGCTGCAGGGGTATAAACTGACTGCAGCCAAGTCGGACAACTTCTACTCCTCGTGGTCTGCGAGACCTGACTGCAATGGCCGCACTGCCAGAAGGGTGTAGATAAATCCATACAAATATCACCTGCATACACATTACTTCTTTTACAATAACCAACTCCTGATCCAAAATGTTAGCAGTGAAAAAATTAAACTATTGTGTATAGTGGCTCTGTGTAAAAAGATAGCTGCCATTAAAAAGATCAAACACATTTATTTCAAGGATTCAAAGTTTTTATTTCAAAGTAGTTATTTTTTACAATGCAATTCTTACTTGAATGCCTTTTTCACAGACTAGCAGCTCAACATTATATTAACTAACAAATAAACAACTAACTCATGTGTACTATTAGAGCATTTATGTGATTTATTTAAACTTTATTTTACCAGGTAAATTAACTGAAAACCAGTTCTCACTGCTTTACATGATATTCGGGAGAAATAGCAGATAACACATCAGAACTTCCTGGGATACATACACCATGCATGTGATTAAAATCTTCAGCCAATAAGGGCAAAGTTGTGTCGTCATGGATACTATTCCAGTTTGTGCAGCCGGCTGAGAGGTGTTGCATGATTTGGCTTAAGTCGTCTTGCTCTTGCGAGGTTTTTGTACCATGAGACATGATGACGCGTGGTGACATTTTACAACGCCGGCTGAAGTCGGACAAAAAATCTAACCATGATGCATTGAGTCAGGAGCAGAATGCATTGCTTTAAGCCAGCGCTGTAAGCCAGCGCTGTAAGCGGCTGCATGAAGTTGAATGCACCTATTGTTAATGGTTACATTTTCTTATTGTTGTGTGTGTGTTTACCCGTGTTTTGTGTGTACTCTGATCCTCGTGTGTAATTGGTTCGGTAATCGTCGGGTGCCTGATGTAGTCACTTTCAGTACTGCTAATAAAGAGCGTGCTCTCCCCGGAAAGCAAGTCTCCGTGTCTCTCTCAGTCTGCCCGAAGCCACATTGGTATCAGGAGTGGGATCCTGGAAGTGATCCTGTTGCCATGGCTGGAGCGGGCACTGATCTCCACCGTCCGGCAAGTTTGCCCCAGCCTGGCGGACCTCGGCGGCGGAGAAGCGACGGCACCCCCCAAGGGACGAGAAGCTTGTCTGCTGGTGCTGTGCGGGAAGAGGGCACCGGACACGCCACTGCCCGGAAGCTCGCACCAGAGAGACGCTGTGGAAAGGGAAGCACCTTCTGCGCCTGCGACTCAAGCCTCTCACCGGCTGTCAAGAGCTCCCCGCTCGTCTGTTGGAGCGGGAGGAAGCGTGCAGCATCAGGGAGGTCCGGCTCACTGCAGAGCATCACCGGACTTGACGAGCAGCAGGAATGGGGCCATCGTGACCGTGAGCAGCTGTGGGAGTCTGGAGCAGCTCCACGGTGAGTTGGCCAGCTGGGAGAAGGCACACAACTGTCAGGGGTGCCGGCCGAGGCAGCGGAGGCGGCACTACAGGGCTAGGAGGAGGCCGCACCGCCAGAAGTCTCCAGCAGCCCCATGCCCTGGGTGTCCCCGGAGAAAGGAGCCTGGCTGTGGGAGTTGCTGGGCATGGTCACCAATGGAAGCTGTGCTGGGTCCCCTTAAGGTGTGGAAGAAGGGTCGGCGCTGGCGGGGATCCAACATGCCAGCATCGCCCAGCAGCCAGCCACGCCAGCGTGGGGAGCGACCTGCCCCGTCATCAGAGGCGACGCACCGGGGGCCGGCAGGGGACCCCCTGGGACTCGCATTATCACTGAGGTGGGGACTGGGGGGGGGGGGGTGGTCGCAGGGATGGTCGACCTGTGAGGAGGGGGCAGTATAGCACCGGCTGGGCACATGTCCCAGCATGCCCCACGTGCAGTTGTAATTAGCCCCTGTTGGGTTGTTGTTGATGTTAATGGTTACATTTCCATATTGTCGCACGCGTGTTTGCCTGTTTCTTGTATGTACCCAGTCCGATCCTCCTGTATAATTATCTTACATAAATCTCCCACCGCGTATGCATCTTATAGTTCGGTGCCTGACAACCTTGTGTTTCCTGTATGTAATTAGTTCGGTGCTCGTTGGATGCCGGGACTGCTAATAAAGAGCGTGCTCTGCCCGGCAAGCAAGTCTCCGTGTCTCTCTCTGCTCCTGCGATTCATCGGTCCGCCCGACGCCACAGAAGCACTGATTCATTTTATCAGTGTGTTACTTGGTAGGAATCTTACCTTCAGACAAAATAAATGCAAAGGCCTGTATGACCTCAGCACCCACCTCTGTGCATCTGGAATGAAAACCTCTGTATCACCATCCATCATCAAATTTGAATCCCCTAATCAGAATATCTCTAGCAACCTGAGTTTTGTGTTTGTACACAAAAGTTGTACAATATTTTTTGTGATTCTGTTTTTTTTAAGGCTGCATATCTGAAAGTCTGACCTGTATGTTTGGTAACAACACACTCAATTCACGATTCCATACAATTCACAATTCTGAGTTCACGATATGATTTTCTCAGTTGTTAACAGATTGAGCTGTAGACAAATTTATTTTAAAATATTCCTTTATCTTTCTAAACTGTGCAAAACATGTCCTCTTTTTAACAATGCAAATGAAATTGAATAAAATACTGTTTTAAAAAAATTCCAAATTAAAATTAATAAAAATCTTCAAATACTGTAAATGGTAACGCTTTGCATTAACTGCACCTTCATAATGCTTTTATACTGTATTCATAAAACGTTCAGTACACCTTCATAATGTATTCATTAAGTATTCAGAAATTATTCATAAACATCATGCATGTATGCCTTAACATCCCTTAACAGCTGTAATATACATTAATAACAAATATTATATAATAATAACAAACATTATAATTGTATAACCGTAATGCTTGTTATTCATGTATATTAAAGCTGTTAAGGGATGTTAGGATGTTAAGGTGTATTTGCATGCTGCTTATGAATGTTATATGAATGCATTATGAAGGTGCACTGAATGTTCTATAAATGCATAATGAATGCATTATGAAGGTGCACTTAATATAAAGCATTCCCTAATAAACTAAGGCTTGCATGTGTAGCTTTTTAGCGCGGTTTTCCCTTTTAATAATCTTCGCTCTGGCGGTGGTGAATTGAGCTCGCTGTGGTGCTGGTGGACATGCGGAAGCCTGTTCGTTGTGCTGTTTGTGTATGTTAGTCTTTTTCAATGTTTGCACGCAGTTTTTGTCTTGTCTGTGCTTTTCTCGCCGTTTTCGTTTACGTTGTCCTCAGTTTCAAATTCGCTCGCCATCTCGCGTTCAGTCAAAACCAAAAACTAACATGTGACGTCGACGTGAATACGGAGTGACATCTGACGTCGAACTGACGTCGTGAAATCAAAAGTAATATCACACTAGTGTTTCTGTTAAGTTAAATACCGGTATGTACTCCTAAAGTAGCGATTCATTTTTCACATCAGTCGGTTTAAATTGTCGTACATTTACATCGAATTTTAACCGATTGGCGATTCATCATTACATGCCTAATGTTTGGGCTAAAGTAAATGACAACAGGATGAATGAAACTCACCGACCACTCAGCATGTAAGGCAGCTGTACACTTTATTTTTTGTTTTCACGGCACTTATAAATGTACGTAGGCTGCTGTATTGGCTGCCCCTCTCCTCCACATCCCTCTCCTCCACATCCCTCTCCTGGTCCAGATTACAATTCTTTCATGGCTAAACTGTGGTCGGTGTCACCAGTTCTGTCTGACTTGGTGCAGTTTGGGACCAATGTAAACCTCAGTCGTCATCCTTTTCCACACCTGAGCCGGCCCTGTCCAATGGGCTGCTCTCCTGCTGTCCGTCATCCTTTTCCACATCCAATACCTATGAGTGTGTGTGTGAGTTATCCCTTATACTGCCAATACAATCCACCTTATTACTTAAGAGCTTGTTTGCTATCCTTGAGTAGCTAAAATGCTAAAATGAGTAGCAATCATCGTTTCGCCACACCCCCAGTGCAAGGTCTCCAAACTTCTTTCGTTTTGGTTCCACCCACTGTCCACGATTGGCTGACATATCCGTGACGTGGCCGGGTTATTCAGCAGGACTAATTATGCAGTTAATAGCTTGCTTTGCGTCACACCATGCATATCTTTAAATGTGTGTAGATTAATATGCATATTCATGTATTCCTGTTAATAGTACTGTAGATGTTGTAACTAGAATACTAAGCCAATTAAAATCTTCCGATTTCCTTTCTTAATTACTCGATCATATGTGCAAATGGAGTTGCTCACGGAGGATCATCTGCTGAAGCGTTCAGCACCACAAACCTCGTTAGACGTTTGCATCTTCAAAGAGAAGAATACGAAAAGTATGCACTAGGGATTATCTTTGCACTGTGTAGTGGGCACATGTTTTGGATGAGAAGAGGAACAGACTCTTTCCAAAAATGCAGATATGCTTATGTTTATCTAAAAAAAAAGCCTATCTTTGTTTCTTGGCAAAGCACAGGTCTGTCACTAAGTGCAAATTTCTGGCTCATTTTTTTGTGGTAGTGTCAATTGTCTTTTTATTGTTTATTTTTACCAGTTTGAGATTCATTATCAGTTAAGCCCCTTAACTTTACCTTATTTTTTCAGCAATCGGTATTGGGGGATTATCAGCTCTGATAAGCCTGATTGGAGCATCTATAGTAACCATGGAATGTGTTTGGACATGGCTGTTAGTATTAGATCAATAGTGGCCCTTAAAAAAGAGAGCAACTTCCGTTTTTAAAGAGCCGTCATCTTTATTAAAGTACTCACAAATTCGCCGCAACACGTTTTTTGCGCCAAGTATGTGGATCTGCTACATTCAGCGCCCTCTGGTGTCGTGGCGTGACACGGACCGATTGAGGTGGCAGCGTCGTTTTGAGTTTGCGAGAAATTGGCCTCGTTGTGTTGCATTTCGTTTTGTCCGGACGTCGTTTGACGTTTGCCGCCGCCTTGAAAGACGCCTATGAAAAATGACCAAGGAACATGAGGCAGAACGGCGAGAGCAGGCCGTGAGCTGGCTGGGAAGGATCTCTGCTGGAGGCGTGGCTGGTTTGGAAAATGTATCCCAATAGATTAGGGAGATGTGTTATCTGAGGATGAAATGTATTCATCCTGTAGATGTTGAATTACTACTGTTCTTGAAGATCAAAAATGAATCTGCATGCATTTTAATGTTCTAGTCTCATTTTATGTTAGACAGAGCAGTTTTAATTGCTAATGCTCTACTAGCTAGAATGACTTGGTCCTGTGTTTGCTGTCTGTACAGGTACATTGGGATGCCTTTTACAGCACATACCACCTCGGTCTCCTCTGAGACGTGCCCGTGAGGATATGAGGGGAGAGGGAAGCTCATGATCTGAGTGTAGAGTCAGCGTCCCTGTCACATCTTTGCAACTCAGGGGGGTTAAGGGCTTTGCTCAAAGGTCCAAAAGGCTTAACTATTCTCTCATGGTTGGGATTCAAACTAGCAACCGTTTGGTTTCCAGCTTAGAGGTCTAACCCACTAAGCAGTCGCCACCCAAACTGCTGGCCTAGAAAGCAAATGTCAAAATTCAATGTCAAAACGCAGTCAGAACAACGCCACCATGAACATCATAGGAAGCCTTTTTGTTTAGTGAACCCTCTTCCAGTAGCCTAATGGTGGGCTAGAGAGCTGTCCCAGTAGTGAAAAATGCAGTGTCACCTTCAGAAGACCCAAAAGCACCTTTAAAATGGAAAGTGAATGCTTGGGATGGAAGCTAAAAAATGTCTCTTTCCGAGTTACGCGCGTGTCCTTAGCGCAGCTGGAGGTCACTGGCCCCTCACTCACGCGGTGTCACTTCCTGAGCTGAAATATGATCCCTCATCCATCAGACACTCACTGGACCTGCTGCCTCACCACTGGCAGCTCAGCAGTGCCCGGGTTGCCGTGGCGGCGATGACCTTTCTGGAAAGTTCTTCACTGACTGAGGAGTGAAGGAGTCAGATGGCTGCTTGTGACGGACGCAGCCCCCACTTAGACATCTCCTGTTAATAATCGCTGTAGTCTGATATTGACTTAATCAGCCGTGGTATCGATCACAGCTCCTTAATAAATGCTCCTCTGCAGTGTTTTAATTAAATCTGATTCTTTTGTTCTCTGGTGACTCTTATACTTTGAAGAGTAAGAGATTGTTGCGAAGCAAGCAAAACAAAATGGCTGTTCGTCAGACCTTTTCTGGGAAAATACAGCCCCAGAAAGTATATTTTAATTGGCCAACAAATGCGGTTCGTCACATCACTGAGATGCAGACGCCACGGTCTTGGTAATAAGCTGACCTATAGATAGGTGGCCGCAGGGCTGTGATCGATGCGCACTTTTCCGCTGTGCTGTGTGTTTTCGTTCCGAGGACCTCGGAGACCTCAGCCCTCTTGACACAGGTGGCATCACCACCTGGGAGAGGTTTCATCCTCGTATTCCTGACACCTTCTCTCGTCTGAGGGTTGCAGACCGCTCATCCCTGCATGAACAGCTTCCAATCCACTCAAGTAAAGCCTCTCACTCACCTTTAAATATACATACTCTGCTACCTTCCATTCTTTGACATATATGGCAGTTTCTCTTGTTTTGACCTCAAAACAACACCAGCAAATTTATTTTTAGGTGGAATAGAAAAATCCTACAAGCTGTACCAACACAGCATTGCCAATTCTGGTGCATTTTTGCTGCACTATTTTAATTTAAATTAAGACTTTAAGGCTTTAAAACAGCATCACAAATACAGCCATCGCAGATGATTCTGGGCCTTTCCTCTAGTCTCTGTCTCTGCTGCCTTTTCGACTTGCCGCTGAACGAAGTTCCTTTATTGCTCCGAGTTCTCTCTCCCCGTCATGCAGGAATGCCTTTCCTTGACACCTGCGGCTCTTTCTGCTGCCCCC